>OZ023273.1:82277368-82431832 GCA_964007475.1 Hybos culiciformis
CGTTTTAAAACTAATTATTAACATAAAAAGAATCCCCACAATTTTCAGAATTAGTTTCTTTCAATTAACATTCAATTCCTGCTAAAAAAAAAACCATTTTTATAGAGAATTTATTCAATAGAAAAAGTAACACACGATTGTTTCTATATTTTGAATAAATTGTTCATTGAATGAATTGTTTTTTGAACGAATTGTCTATATAATGGATATTAAAATATTAAATATACGTAATATATATTTACTGTGTGTACAATTGTACATTATATACATAAATTAAATGTAATGTTACACATAAATATATTTTAGATTACATTCTACATATTATTTTTGGTTTTAATTTTATTTCTTGATACACTTTTCTAATTTAAAACATTACATAAATTGACCATGTTTCCTTTAGAAAAAAAAAAGTAAAATAAAATAAAAAAAATAAAATTCTAAATTTAATAAATAATTCATATATAAATAAACTAAGAATTTTTTTTTTATTCTCTTAACAAATAATGTAACAAAAATATAAAGTATCTTTCATTATCCTTGTTATATCCTTAGGATAGACGAGCTACTTTAAAAAAAAAAAAAGTATAACCACATATAAATTAATTATTTCGAACAATTTTTTTTTTTTTTATTTATAACAAAAATATGTAGGTTTTTCTTTTCTTATTTTTCTTTTTTAAATAAAAAAAAAATCAACTTCTATTCTTGTATCAAAAGGACACACACATGAAAATTTATTTATTTTCATGTGAAACATGATCCATGTTGTTGGCTCACTTTCTGAATTATTAATTTGTATTTTTTTTTATGTAGACTTTCTTAGTTAAAAGATTCTTTTTATAGTTAGTTGAAAGATTTTTATATATATTTTTTTGTATAATTTTCATATAAAGAAAGAATTTAAAGAAAGTAATTTTAGAGACGAAACTTAAAGAGAACTTTTCCTAAATTCTAATAAATATATACTTAGTTTCTTTCAAGAAAAGAAATTGGAAAAGAAAAATTTGAAAAGACATAATTATCGCAATACATAATATTTGAAAAAATTGATTTAAAAAAAATAAACCAATTCATGACTTTTCCAACAAAAGGATTATATTATAGAATATTTCTTTCTTAGAATTTGCCACGAAAGTAAAATGGTTATTGAATAATTCAATCGTATTTTGGGTACTTAAAGAAAAAATATGTTTATTAAATATGGAACAGTAAATGAAGTATATGTTCAGTATTTCGTTTTAAGATACTTTAATTTTAATGTCACAAACAGAACAAACAGAGGGTAAGCATATTATACCATTGCTATTTAGTATAATATACCATTTATATATTACAATTTTCATCGAATTTTATATCGATTCTTTATGAAAATTATTTAGATCATTGGCTGGTTGATAGCCTCTAACACCGAAAACCCGAAATGATAGAACCACCTTACCTTTTATATATAGAACTATTTTTTTTTTAAGCATGCTAATGCACCTTACATTTATATATATTCAATTAAAAATTTAAATATCAGTATTTCTATTTCTTTTTTTTTTATTGATTCTCATGAGCACTATGTTCGTGTTTCGTTCAAACTATACATAAGTGCAAGTATTTGAAAAGCTTTGGCAAGAATATTTCAAAAACAGAAAAATAAAAAAAAAATTAGATTAAAAACAAATATGAACCTCTCTCAATTTCTCTAAGGAATTTTATATGCATACAAATATACATATATATAAAATTTACATAGTCTTTTTTCTATGTACATAATATAATGTCGATAAAAATATCCTTTAAACCCTTTTTTTTTTCTTTTTTAAAGTTTGTTTTTTAAATACAATAAAATGTTGTAAATATGTTAAAAGGGATATTTATATTTTTTTATTCCTGTTTTGGCTCCAATTTAAATAGAAAATAAATGTGTAGTTATATGTTGATGTTTGTATATTTGTATGTAGAAGAAAATCCTATTTTTCCTTTCATTTTTTTTTTTTTATTTTTTTTTTATAAATTTAATGGAGAAAAAAATATAAATAATTTTTTTTTTATTTACATATAAAATACATTTCATAGAAATTTTTAAGCTTTTAAATAAGTTTTTTTTTTATTCACCTTCGTAAATGAAATTATGTCAATATTGGAATTCCAATTTTTTTTTTACAATTTTATAATATTAAATATATAGGAAAACTAGATTATGAGTTCAAGTAATTTTTTTTTTGTTTTTTTTTTGTTCGAAATAAAATTGAACTTTATGCAAATACCAAAAAAAAAGGCGTAATCTAACAATATTGAATTAAAATAAAAACTATATAGTTGATGGTGTTTTGCAAACTTTTAGGCTTACTTTTAGTCCATTTAAATATAAAACAATTCTATAAAATGATAATACTATACATAAAATGTATAACATGAATTGACTAGAATAATTGAAAATATAAACCTTATACCAAAAGCTATCTCTAACTGCAGTCTTATGTCTAATGTATAATATAGACTATAGATGGAAGAGTCAACATATAAACGAAAAACTTAAACTGTAACTAAAACTGACATTATTATATACCCAAAATCTTGTTTTTTATTATTAAATATAAATAATAACTCGTCCAAAAATATATAGCAAATGAATTGTAGGAAAAGTTTCTTCATCCAAAATTATAGTTTCATATTGTTTTTTCTAGAGAAGTGATTTATATTTTTTCATACAAAAATGAATTTTTGAATTTTTTATTTCGAAGAATAAAAGTATTAGTTATTTTTCCTTGCTATGATAAACCGATTATCATTCACCAGTTCGATTCGAACTAGTTATGAAAAAATAGCAAGTAATATACAAAAAATATATGAAGCTGTTCATCGCCGTCACAAATATCGAGACGTCTTATATTTATGTATGTAAAAAAAAAAACATAAATCTCGTACATAGGGATAATAATCATAAGAAATACATTTTGAATGAAACTACTACTGAGAAATTGTAAATTGATTTGTAAAGAGAGATGAAAGCAATTTTTTTTGTTTTAATACTATATATATAGTTTACAGTGAAAAATAAAGTCGTTGAAAAATTATCTATAAGAATTTATTATTAAATACATAGTAACTCGTCCAAAAATATAGAGCCAATAGATTTCAGATTTTAGATTATTTTAAGTATTATTTTATATTTATCAACATATAACATTGTAACAAACTTTTTACCTTAAAATTTCAAAATTCTTCTGATGATAATTTTTTTAATTAAAATCCAATTGCTTTTATTATTCATATTTATATATATTATATAATATTATTTATATATAAACTTAAAAATGTAATAATAATTCAAATATCAAGGATTCAATTTGTATTCACCCTTCTTATTATATATTTTCAGTAGGACACTTATGTGTCTGAAAATCAATTTTATATAAATTTAAAAAAAAAAAACAGATTGAAATAATTTTTTTTTTTATTTTAATTTTTAAAATCAATAAAAAAATTTTTTTTTTACTTTTTTGTTTAATTTTTATAGTAATATCAAATAGAAATTTTTATTTGTTTTATCCATTAACATAACAACAAAATTAAAAAAAAAAAAATCATAATAATTTCCGAGTATTTATTGAAGGATAACACGCAAACACACTTAATAAAACGCAAAAGAACATGTAAAAAAAAAAACAACAACAGAAAATAAAAAAAAAATGATTTAATTTTCTGTTTATTTCTCTGGTTTTGTAATTTTTATTTATTTTTTTTTTTTACATATACGAAGGATATAATTTATTTATGTGGTAATTTGTTTATTTATTTATTTTTTTTTTATATTTGAATTAAGATTTTTACATACATAGAATGTAGACGTTATAAAAAAAAAAAAAAAATTATTCTTTTCTAATTATTATTATGGTATTTTATTACAATTATTCACATATAATTGATATCCTTTAAGGACAAAAAATAATCGTAGAAAGTACACAATAATCGGTTCGTTCATGATTATTCAAAACCGTTTTTAAACCATCAAACTTTAAAAAAAAAAAACATTCATCCAATTATAATGTTGATGGTATAACTACTCTACTGTATACAGACAGTGATATTAAAATCTCAAAATAAAATTTAATTTCGAAAAATACAAAAATTATGTTGGAACTCAATTTAAATAACGACCGTACCGCAACAGATTTTATTTACAACTAAAAATCTGTTTTCTATTGAATAAGGATAATTTCTTCCTTTTTTTTTTTTTTTTTGGTATATTATTTAGTTTTTTGTTTTTTTCGAAGAAAAACCACATCGATATGGTAGGAAAAATAAAAACCGAAACAAGTAAAAGAAAAAAAGTCATACTAAATTATATATTTTTTATTTTTTTTTTTTCTGTTTTGTAAAATGTAGAGAATTTTCTTCTTTTTTTTTTCACATTGTTTGAGAAAAATATTAAATAAAAAGGACATTTCTGTAAAAAAAAATTAATTTTCGTTTCTGTTAGTTTTTTTTTTTGGAAAGTTTACGTAAGGAATTTATGTTTCAGAGCTTCTTATTCATATACATTAAATATTCATTTAGGGAATTCGAAACGAATATTGTGTTGAAACACAATGTATAAAGAATTGCGTAACTGAAGAATTAAAAAGGAAAATATGATTTTTTTTTTTTTTTTTGTAAATTCATTATTTTCGAAATTATATTTTGTACATATTGTATATACAGGCTGGAAAAATTTCATTTTGCATTTAAAGGGAAATATTTCATGGAGAAAAATATTCAAACATGTGTGTAAAGCTTATATCCTGTATTTAAAAAAAAAATAAATAAAAAATTGCAATTTTCACAATAAATTCTAAGGAAAAAGTACATAGTTGACGATAGGATTTGGAAGAAAAAAACTGAATTATGTCATTCTGAATATATATAAGATAAATTCTATAAATCAAAGTATATTAAGAGACATTTAACAAAAACATTTAATTCGAATCAAGAAATTGATTAAATTGACAAAAATACCAGTCTGAGGTGGTAATTTAAACAACGACAACCGAACAAGTCGTAGAGGATAAAAACAAAGCAAGTACACCATCGAGTTCTCAATATACTTATTTACCTAATTTGTAAATTTTTTAAAACAAATTAACATAAAAAATTAGCATATTTCGATTTTAATTGAAAATGCATCGAAATTGAAGACTTAAAAAATAATTGAATATTGATAGAAGTAGTACCTACCATTTGAACGAAATAAAAGAGTTGCAACACATAGTATCCTCCTATAGTCTAATATATAAAATAATAATGATATAAAAAACAAATCTATTAAAAATTCAATTTTAACTTTATATTTATAGCAGAAATCATTTAAATTTTTAATCTAATCATTCATACATTTTTTTTTTTCCGGATTAGACTGTGAAATTAATTTTATTGTTGTCCTATTATAAAATTCATTAAAATTTCTTCAATTGGCAATAAGCCAAAAATATTTATTTAAAAATTTTACCTGAGTGATAAAATTTATTTAAGGTAAATTTAAAATTCCTTTAAAATTAGCATGCGCAAATATTTACAGATTTACAGAATAAATTTTCTCCTCTTATCTATTGTATATAATATAATATTGTATTATATTTTTTAGTCTCGAAAGAGATTTTCAATGTTAAGGATTTTGTATTTATTGTCGGTATCAATCAAAAAACGTAATTTTATCGTAATTTTATCATACTTTTATATGGAAATAAGTGGTTCTTTTTTTGATATTACTGATGATACTTTAGAACTGAATATTTTAAAATTTAAAAGAATGTAAGCTTATTATGGTATAATGCTAATGTAATACGTATCATATACTAATTACTCAATAAGTCTTTAGCAAAAAAAAAAACAACCTCTTATTGGGAAAAACATTTTATTTATACTGTTCAATTTATATATCTTCAAGGGCTGGAATTATTTTGTTGCACATTCATTATTAGTAAAATAAAAAGCATATAAATTACAATCATAATAAGATAGTATTGATATAGAATAGTCATCAAAATAGTTTTATTTTATTTCACATCGATATTATTATATTCGCTTAGTTCTATAAGAAATTTGATTATAAATTAATTCCCATTGGAATGAAAACTAGAGAATCTAGTATCATGAATTCGATATTTCTGAAATTAAAAATGACGTCTTGAAATAAAAACAGAAAATAACAATTGCATGTATTTTCTACAGCTTACTTAAATTATCAAGCTAAATAATGTCTATTGGTAGAAAAAATAATAAGTATATTACTAAATAGGTACACAACATAGATATACATATAACAACTGAATCTCATAAAACTAACAAGAAATTCAAGCATTTTGCCTTATGTCAAGTTTAAAGATCAAACAGAATACAAATATCCTTTGACTTGAAAAGCAGATATAAAAGCATATACATATAGAAATAAATAATAAAGAAATTTAAATAATGCTTGTTGCACATTTGAAATTTTGTTATGAAAAAAAAAAACAGAATTCAAACATGATGATTATGTTAACAAGCAAAAAAAAAATATCTTATATATTTTGCAATTAAAAGCAAAATTTGAAACAAGATTTTGCATCACAAAGTAGGAATTTTAATAAAGAAAAAAAAATAAAATAAAAAAGGAACAAAAAAGAATTAAAAATTTTTCATAACCGCTTTTTCATACAGATTATACCCTACACAGATTTATTAAATTGTATTTTATATATTTTGAAAACACTGTTTTGTATATAACAACAACATTGTTCATTTGTACATATGATTTATGAACATATACTATATTGGTATATTGGTATGTATACAAAATTTAGACTAAAAAATATTTTCATATCAATCGCCAAATAATTAATTTCTATAAACGTTTGTTCATTTATAAAATAGTTGGTGCATTTGTTTGTAAAAAATCAATAAAATTAGTACACTTATCATTATTCAATTAGGGTCCTGTCTAGAAAATAACTTGATTTACTATATTGGTAGGAGAAGTTATTATTTGCTGATATGTCGGAAATCGGAATGCCTCATTTCAATTTAACATCAACAAAATTAAAAATATGTTTCTGTTTCATCTACATATTAAAACCTATAAAAAAAAATTTCATATTTTTCAATCAATAAAAATGAAAAAGGAAAAAAAAATACAAGAGAGCTACATTTTAACATACCATATAAACAAAATATTATGTAAAACAAATCAATATAAACAAAATATTAAACCATTGTTTTTTTTTGTATGTCAAAAAATATTATAATCTTATTTGAATAATATTAATACAATATTTTTTTTTAGACATTTGAATAACATAGCACAAAAAGAAGAATTTATGCTTTATGAAATAAAGAAGTTTTTTTTTTCTTTTAAATAAGAACTTGTCAAATGTCAAGGATTTTTTTTTATTAAAGCCAGTTTTGCGAAAAAAAAAACGCGAATATAAGTAGAATATAAAACAAATATTTTCTGTCAGTCATTCTTACACTGGAAAAAAAAAATAGTTTCTGAGGATTTGGACTAGGGTTCGGATTTAGATTAAACCTTTTATATTTTTGTAATTGTCCAAATATTAGAATTAAAGTCAAAATATTTTACTAGGTAGGTACACATTTTGAGTTCAAATGAAACAAATAAGGACTTAATACCCACCACTAAAAAATATAGTTCAAATAAATTATGGGAATTTTTATTTTACATTAATTATTATAAAATTGAACATATTACATATAAAAATTTTTCATTATTTTTGAGTAAAATTTCAAATATATTGCACAGTAAATAAAAATATGAATATTATCTTTCAATATTGATCGAAAATTTTTAAATATATATAGTTATAATCAATCATATAAAAAAATAAATTAATAAATAAAGTACATAATTTTAGTCCCGAAATGAATATTATGTATAATGTATGTACATATAATAAATTCAATTTAGAAGCTGTTACATTAAAAATAAAGTACATAATATGCATTGTACACATGTGTAGTTGATGTGAGTAGTATATTTGTGTTACTTCTGGAATATATGAAATTCCATATATTCCAGAAGTAACATAAATAAGTAATTTTTTTTTTCTAAGAATTTTTTTTTACCTATTTATGTTACTTCTGGAATATATGAAATTCCATATATTCCAGAAGTAACATAAATAGGTAATTTTTTTTTACCTATTTATGTTACTTCTGGAATATATGAAATTCCATATATTCCAGAAGTAACATAAATAGGTAATTTTTTTTTACCTATTTATGTTACTTCTGGAATATATGAAATTCCATATATTCCAGAAGTAACATAAATAGGTAATTTTTTTTTACCTATTTGTGTTACTTCTGGAATATATGAAATTTTATATATTTCAGAAGTAACATAAATAGGTAATTTTGTTTTTACCTATTTGTGTTACTTCTGGAATATATGAAATTCCATATATTCCAGAAGTAACACAAATAGGTAATTTTTTTTTACCTATTTATGTTACTTCTGGAATATATGAAATTCCATATATTCCAGAAGTAACACAAATAGGTAATTTTTTTTTACCTATTTGTGTTACTTCTGGAATATATGAAATTCCATATATTCCAGAAGTAACACAAATAGGTAAATTTGAAATTCCATATATTCTAGAACCGACACAAATAAGTAATTTTTTTTTGTTTTTCTTTTTACCTTTTTATGTTAGTTCGAGAAATTAATGAAATTCCATATATTCGAACTAACATAAACGGGTATATTTTCAATGTAAATTTTATATGTTTCCATATGTTTCCATATGCTGCTGTGATGCACCATCGGTTGTGATGCACCAAACTGCTGTCATCGGCTGCTGCAGTGATGCACTAAAAAAAGGTTGGTAAATTTATATTATTGATAATATACATTGTTGATTTTTGTGAATGAAAAAGATGTAATTTCGTTGTAATAAAATTTATTAAAAATTGTTGTCGCGGAATAAATATTTTTAACACTATTGACTTTAATTTTCATTTTTAACTGATCTGGAAGCAAATATTTAATTTTCTTAGACATGCGAAAAAAATAAAAAATTAAATGACAAAAAAAAAATTTCCCAAAATTGAAAACAGAATCGATAATTAATTAATAATAAACAATTAATTTCAAATAATAATAAAATTTCATCAAAAAAAAAAAAAAAAAAAAAAAAAAAGCACAAAACAATTAGTTTATGGTGATGAAAATTCTTTTCTCAAAAAATTATCATTTGAAAATCTTTCATGCAGAACCTTTAAGCCCTCTTTTTCCATGATTGTAGCAGGTCTATCGGGGTGTGGAAAGACAACATTTGTGTGTAATTTATTAAAAAATAATGAACAATTATAAATGACTCATATTTGAGAATACTGAAGAACATAAACTAACTGAAAGATTAAGTTAGGATAGTTGAAAGTTTAATAATTTACGTCTAGACATGAAATGATTGAATTGAGTGAATTAAAAATCATAACGTAAACAATGATTCATTCCCAGAAACCGTTGTTTAATTGTTTAAATTAAGTGATTCATGGTTAATTGATTGATTCGTTTAGATACGTTTACTGATGAAATTGCTCGAATAAAAAGAAAAAAATAAAAATTGAGGTTTTGAGGAAAGTATAAAAGGAAGAAAATTAATAAATTTAGTAGTTAAGCAGAATCATTTGTTACAGAAGTAACACCAACAATTATTGAACTTACTTAATTGAAAAGAAGAAAATGAACACAGAAAACATTGCTCAAATTTTGAACAATTGCAACAACCGGAATTTATCAACTTTAAAAACTGACGATTTAATTATCGGATTGGAATATAAAATAACCAATATAAAAATAGTGGACATTGCTTCAAAAAAAATAGGTAAATCAATACTAATTGAATTAAACAACATAAGTAGCTATTGGTTACCTACCAAATATAATCCAAGCATTTTCAATATTGAACAAGTACTGGAAGAAAAAATTCCAATCAATTTGTCGATGGTATATACCGGTCGTGACAACTTCAATTCTCCTGTCATTAATTTCAAGCAAATTTAAATGTGACAAGATTTCAAAACAGGTATAAATAATAATAATAATAATAATAATAATAATAATAATAATAATAATAATAATAATAATAAGAATAATAATAATAATAATAATAATAATAATAAAATAATAATAATAATAATAATAATAATAATAATAATAATAATAATAATAATAATAACAATAATAATAATAATAACCTTGCTGAGTTTAGTGTATATTTTAACAAAGAAAAACTTTTGGATAAAATAAAATTATTGGTAGATAATAATAAAATTTTATGTTAACATTTTCATATAATACTACGGGGGTGAATTTAAGTTTATTATATAAGTTTAACAATTTATAGTATAAATATATTTATATTTACAAAATTAAAAATGAAGTTTTGTAAATATTGCAATGTACGTACAACTATAGCAAATTGGACAAAACATTTAAGAACCAATTTACATAAAAAAAATTCGGTGCAAATCGTAACTCCATCAATAAAAAAAATCGACAGTGCTTTTAAAATAAGAATAGCCTCCTATAAAATTGAAAATAAAGATTCAAGTAATTTGAATTTTGAAACTTTTTTCAATGACATTAATAACGATTTAAGATCGTTGTTAACAAATGCAGTAAAAAAGCACATTTCGTTTAAGACAAATATTGAGCTTTTCGGTGAATATATAAAACCGGCAGATGAAGAACCTGTAAGCGAAATAAAATCTTTTGCAACAAAAATGTTTATTGTCAATTCTAGTACCGACATTCAAAATTTAATTGAAGAGAAAAAAAAATAGAATAATTACCTTAGCTGACGAGTTCCAAGAAAAGGAATCAGGTTGGGCTCTTGTTCAAATCTTACACATAGAAGTGAACATTAATGAGTACCATCCGATAAAGGGATCCAGCTATATTCCACTCCCATCTTTTCTTGCAAATAAAAAAGCATGTATAAATATTCAAAATAAAGACGAGTTTTGCTTTAAGTACGCTTTAATATCTGCTTTACAACCTGTACGCAATAATAAACAAAAAGTAAGCAGTTATAATATAGCAGATATTAAAGCTAGTATAATTCATATTCAAAACACGGATGTGCCATTACTTGATTTTACCGGTTTGTCGTTTCCCCTTGAAGTAAAAAATATAAAAATTTTCGAATCATTAAATTCCAAAATAAGTATTAATGTCTTTGGATATGAAAATAAAAAAATAATCGGTCCATATTATTATACAAAACAAGAAAAACCATGCCATATTAATTTGATTCTTTTGGAAAAAGATGATAATTTTCATTATGTCTGGATAAAATTTATCAGTAAATTAATAAAAACTCAGATAACAAAACATCGCAGCCCAGCCTTTTTTTGCAACACATGCTTGCAACATTATCACACAAAAGAAAAGTTAAACGAACATAAAAAATTATGTAATAAAAACATTACAAAAACACCTCAACCTGATGATAAAAAGTTAAAATATCAAAGTACGGAAAAACAAGTAATAGTTCCGTTTACAATTTATGCTGATACAGAATCCATGCTTCAAAAAGTTGACACTTGTATGCCAGATCCCCTGAATTCTTCAACTACAAATACTCAAAGACATGTGCCAATAGCATTTTCTTATTACATATCGTGTTCATTTGATTCCAATTTGAACAAACACTTTATGTTTACGGGTAAAAATTGTGCTCAAAAATTTATTAAGTCATTAGTAACTGAATGTAAGCTCCTTTATGGAAACTATTTTATGTATCCGAAACCCATGGATAAACTGACTAGTGATCAGCAAACTAGTCATTATTCTAGCCGAAAGTGTCACATATGTAAATTAGGTTTAGATTATACTGACAGAGTTCGCGATCACTGTCATTTTACAGGAAAATATCGAGGTCCAGCTCATTCCGAATGTAATTTAAAATACAGAGATAAAAAATTTTTCCCAATTTTTTTCCACAATTTTTCTAAATACGATTGTCACTTAATGTTTAAAAATTTGAACGATGAAGAGGGTAATATAAATGTTATCCCATTGACAAAAGAGACTTACATTTCAGTAATAAAACGTATCAACATTGATAAATTCCATTATTTTGACATGAGGTTTTTAGATTCGTTTAGGTTCATGCCTTCAAGCCTAGACAATTTGACCAAAACTCTTGACCTTACCGATTTTGTTAGTGTGCGAAAATATTTCACAGACGATACAAAATTCAATTTAGCCAAACAAAAGGGGATATTTCCATATGAATACTTAGATTCGTGGGAAAAATTACAAGAAAATAAATTACCCTCCCAAAAAGAATTTTTTAGCTCGTTGACAGATAGTAAATGTTCTAATGACGACTATACCCATGCTCTTAATGTATGGAAAACTTTTAACTGTAAAACATTAGCAGATTATATGAAATTATATCTGACGGTTGATGTGTTACTTCTGGCCGATGTGTTTGAAAAATTTAGAAAAACTTGTCATAACATTTATGATCTGGATCCAGCCCATTTCTATACAACTCCCGGGTTAGCATGGGATGCTATGCTTAAATATACAAAAATTGAATTAGAGTTGTTAACTGACCCTGACATGTATACATTTATTAGTAGTGGGATAAGAGGAGGCATAAATCAGTGCTCAATGAGGTATTCCGAAGCTAATAATAAATATATGGATAATTTCAATCCAGAAAAAGAATCAAAATATATTATTTACGAAGACTGTAATAATCTCTATGGTTTGTCCCTTTCCGACTTTTTACCATACAAAGGTTTCAAATGGGTGACGAATCCTACTGAAATTGATGTGACAAAAATTGATGATAATTCCGAAACTGGATATATTCTCGAAGTAGACTTAGACTATACATACAATTTACACGAATTACATAATGATTTGCCTTTTTGTTGTGCAAATATTGTACCACCAAACTCTAAAAATAAAAAACTAATAACAAGTTTGGATGATAAAAAAAATTATATTATCCATTACCGGGCATTGAAACAATGTATAGAAAATGGGCTAACATTGAAAAAGATTCATAGGGCTATAGAATTCAAGCAAAAAGATTTTATTAAGCATTTCATTGATTTGAATACAAATATGAGAGCTCAATCAAAGACCTCATTTGAACAAGATTTCTATAAATTAATAAATAATTGTTTGTTTGGGAAGTCTATGGAAGATGTATTTAAAAGAAAAATTGTAAAAATTGTAGACTCGTGGGAAAGTAAGGGAAAAAAACAGGGTGCTCGTGCTTTAATAGCTAAGCCCAACTTTCACAGTTGTAGCATATTTACAGAAAAATTAGTAGCCGTCGAATTAAACAAAACTACATTATACCTAAATAAACCGATTTACTTAGGATTTACAGTTTTAGAATTGTCAAAAATTCATATGTACAACTTTCACTACAAGTACATGAAACCCAAATACAAAGAAAATGTATTATTAAACTATATGGACACAGACGGGCTTGTGTATACAATAAAAACCGATGATTTTTATGCTGATATAAGAAACGATTTGCAAACACGCTTCGATACTTCTAACTACCCACCCAATAATGTGTACAATTTTCCTCTCATAAATAAAAAGAAAATTGGTTATTTTAAAGATGAGTGTGGTGGTAGAATTATCAAAAAATTTATTGGGTTGCGTTCTAAAATGTATTTCATTGAAACGCAAGACAATAAAGAAATAAAGAAAGTAAAAGGAATAAAAAATTATGTTGTTCAAAAATTAAAAAGTGAAGATTTTAAAAATTGTTTATTAAGTAATAAAAATATATACAGAAATATGTTTATGTTTAGAAATAAGTTGCACGAAATTTACACCCAAAATGTAAATAAATTAACTTTAAGTTCTTTTGAAACTAAGAGATATATAGAAGCAGATAACATTCACACTCTAGCTTGGGGAAATTTTAAGATAGGTTTAGACAAAATTTTTGATGATTGTATGATCTGAACTTTTATGTATAATAAAAATAATAATATATATTTATATATATATATATCTATAAATTTTAGTATAAATAAGAGACAATGTTTAGTTTTAAGTATACTATATATATACATTATACATATATCATAACCTGAATATAACATGAAAGAAAATAAAAAAAAAGTTGTTGTCTCTGAAATTCATAAGTATAGAAGAAAAAATTTTTTCAGAAGGCATGTTGTTCAAAAGTCAATTAATGATTTGTGGCAAGCAGATTTGGCAGACTTAACGTCTTTCAAGAAAGTCAATAATAATTATAAATTTCTGTTAGTCGTACTTGATGTTTTTTCTAAATATGCATACGTCGAGCCACTAAAATCTAAGTCAGGACCTGAAGTTGCAAGTGCTATGAGCACAATATTAAAGAAAAATAAAAAATCACCAAAAAATTTACAAACAGATGCTGGCACCGAGTTTTTTAACTCTTATTTTGCGAATGTAATGAAAAAGAATAAAATCAATCACTATCATACGTATACGGAGTTAAAAGCAAGTATTGTTGAACGCTTAATCAGAACAATTAAGGAAAAAATGTGGAAAATGTTCAGTTACAATGGCAACTATAAATGGATTGATTCGATACAACAGCTTGTGGACACCTATAATAATACGTTTCACAGGACTATCAAAATGAAACCGTCAGAAGTTTCAAGCCGAAACCAAGAAATATTATTAAAAACAGTTTACAATCGACCGAAAACATTTAAAAGAGGCAATTTTAGAATTAATGATTACGTTCGAATATCACGAAGTAAAAAAATTTTTGATAAAGGCTATCTGCCCAACTGGTCAACGGAAATATTCAAAGTCTATAAAATTAATCTAACCAATCCAGTAACATACACACTTAAGGATCTTAACGATAATATAATACGAGGATGTTTCTATGAACCTGAACTGCAGAAAGTGAAATACAAAGATGTTTATTTAGTTGAAAAAGTAATTAAGACTAAAGGAAATACGGTCTATGTGAAATGGCTAGGATTTGACAGCTCTCACAATTCTTGGATCAAAAAAGGAGATTTAATATAAGTACAACTTCTCTCTCGCGTTAGTATCTCTTCAAATGGCAATGAATTTATTGCTTTCGTATCACTTTTTTCTCAACAATACATATACAGCAAAGATATCATCAGGAGTTCATCCGTATGTTTTCCAATCATTGATCACCATCGATAAAGTGAATCAACCTTGTCTAACATTCGATTATGAATTATGGATGTATTTCAACAATATTACATGTACATCGGCCGAAACAAATGGTTTGCCGTTGATTTTAAATGATGAAGAATGGTTGCAATTATACAAAATAAAAGATTTCATCAGTTGCTATACATTTTTCAACAAAACAAATGAAATTCATATAAAAGATTATGTATCAGAATATTTCAAACAATGTGAAATACATGACGTCAACAAATTAAGTGGAGAACTTTTTTTTCTTCCAAAATTTAAATGTGATTTTAATTTTTCAAAACTATTTGTAGAAATACCAATTATGTGTACTAATATTATAAATAAAAAATAAATATTATACAAATATTGTTTTCAACATTTGTGGAGAGGTGATACTGCGTAGTATCACTGGGGGGTGACACTGTATAGTATCATTGCGGGCGGCAGGATTTGAACCTGGAAAAACAACCTTGTAGCTTAATGCCGAAGGCATTAAGCTACAAGGTTGCTTATTTGAACTTGAATAAAAATGCTATTTAAATGTGGGTTAGTAAATTTTATTTTTTATACTTATAGACTAACAATAAATAAACTTACATACTAACAAGTATTAAATTAATGATTTTTTTTTACATAAAAATTTTGTTAAACTTTTTAACAATTAACCTATCATTCATATAATAATCTATAGAGCTAAATTGATTTAGAAATTGTGACAATGATTTGTTTTTACATCTGTGATAAGCATAAACGCAACAATAATGTCCACATACAAAAGAATTATTTGCTTGTAGGCGTTTAGAGCTTTTTAAAAAACATTCCTTATTTTTAGAGTATTTACTAATTAGCTCAATTATGTTTGTCCGGATTGTTTGATTACCATACGAATCAAAAACTTCAATACATCCAAATTTAGGAAAAAATACGGCAAACCAATGCAAGCCTGGTTTTGTGTCCGGATCCATGTTAACAATAATGAAAAACGGTTTTCTATACCACTTTCTTGGAATTCTATTGTACGGATACACTCCTTTAAAATATTTTTTTGTTTGCTTATTGTTCTGTAGAATCTGATGTATCTGAACAGTATCCATTGCTTTTTAATTCCGATAAATCAAAAATAAATGATTTGCATTTAATGTAATTTACGAGGAAATCTTTTTTTATTTTTCCGTTCACTAAGATTATACAATATTTATCTAATACATCTTTAATGCTTTTTGTTATATTTTCATTGTGTAGATTACCATTTGCATTTGAACATAGTTCTTTTTCACATGTAACTTTGCGAGTAGGATACAGGTATTTATATTGTAAATTTTCAACTTTCTTACTGTTTGTTAGTCCCAAGATTATAATGTTGCGACCGAAATGAAGATGTTTGTCGCACACAAAAGATACATCGACTAACGCGTAAGAAGTATATTTTCCACCTGATTGCATATTGTAAAAATTGTTGTTTTCTGATCAACATTCAATGTTGTATTACTTTTTTTTCGTACTGTTTATGTATTTATACATTTATGTACACGTTTCGATTTTTATCAATTTCCAAGTTTGAATCAAATTCTCCGCACACTATGCATGTTAATGTTGTAGATAAAGGTTTTGATAGTTTCGCTTCAATTCGAACGGTGCCTTGATTTAACAAACCTTGACATACTTCATTGCCGGAACCATCCGCGGATAAGTCAAACGCAAGTATGGTATAACCCTTTTCAAATAATTCTTTTGTAATTTGATGCCCTTTATCTGAATGATTGATTCCTATTCCATTAAAAAGGGTTAAATATGCCCGACTAAGACATTTGTTTCCTCCTGATAAATTAATTTCAATTGGTGAATTCGGAACTGGAACTCCATTTACGTACATTTGAAATTGTGTTAAATCATGATGTTGAAAATCATATGGATTTTTATTTCTTTTTCCATTAAAATTTTCATTGTTTGTCATACAGTAAATTAATGTGTTTGGTAGTTGTCCAATAAAAACATTGTCTAATGAAATATTTGATGTGTTAGCTGGTATTGTAAATGTTTTTACTTCTAATCTCTTGTAGTGGTACTTCGCATTACTTTTTTGCAAAATTGCATTGTGCGCCAATAAAATATTTGGATTTATTGTTACATGTTTCATATAAATTGTTGCCTCATGAATTTTTAAATAACTTTCTTCAGTATCAGCGCAAAACATATAAAATTCAGGCTTTTCAAGTGTTATTGCAATCCTGACATCAACATTATTAACCAATAATGTCGGTGTATTGAAAAAGTCAATATTTAATTTACCCATTAACTCTATAATTTCCGAATTGTTTAATTCTTTTTGTCGAATTTTGGATCCACTATTAGCATAATCATGGACGTTAGGTTTATCAAGCTCCCACAACGCTGCATCCAAATGTGTTAAACCTGCATCTTGACCATAGCTAAGCAAGGACATCAAATAACTTTTATAATGATATAACGAATCTGATGTTGACACTGTTTTTCCGTTTAAAGTTACCGTACATTGCTTAATCATTGAATGTAATAAATTATTTATAACACTTGGTTGAGCAATTGCTTTGCCAGCTGTATCTTTATCATTTACACTCCAAGTTGTACCATCTTTTTTCAATACTTGAACTTTCAGTTTAAGATATGTTGAACTAAGGTCTCTGTAGGTATCACCGTGTCCTAGGGACACAAATTCAATTGTTGTTGGGGAAGCTTCTAACGATGCTAACGGGCTGTATGAGACTTCGTCAGTGCGTAAAATGTTTGTTTGTAATGGTGGTGATGCAAATATGTCTAATTCAGATTTCATGCACTCAGCAAAAGCCATTTTTAGTTAAAAATGTCTAATACACGATACTTTTTATTTCTTCGCAATTTAGTAAGTTTAGCACGTTTACTATTTTTATTAACTGTGCTCAATTTTCGTTTTGTTACTCTTTTTATAGTTTTGCTTTTTTTCAATTTTCTAATATTTCCACCATACATATCGTGTATTTTGTTAACAGCTGATTTGCGTAAATTTTTTAGTCCAGCAACTGTTTGATCTCGTATCGACTCTTTTGGATTTGCACCAGAAGCAATATCTGAGAATATGTTTGCACCTGTTTTTACGGCTTCTTGACCAAGTATTCCTAGGCCTGATGTTATTGCTGGTTTCAAAAATCTAAACAAGCTACCAAATAAACTACCAAGTCCACGCCCCCTTTGTATAGATGGATAGTACTGTAAAACTGGACCTATTTCATTTATATTTCCTCCAGTTTGGGAAAGATAATATTTAATATATACACGTTCCATTTTTTTTTAAATTATGTTAGGTTTATTCTTATTGCACTAATATTTATACATTTGTTATTCTTATTGGACTAATATTTATACATTTGTTAAAATTTCTTAAAATGTAAGACGATTTTAGTTGGATAATAACTTGAAACAAAATCAATATTTTCACCATATTGATCACAAATTCGTACAGCTATTGTTTCTAAATTTTTTTTCTCCACTGGCATATATTGAACATTTTGAAAATGTGCTCCAAATTTTTGTCTGCTATTTTCAATATTTATTGCTTTTAATGCTCGTATTTTATTATTACCAAATATTCCCGGTTGAATAATATCTGTATATATTAATATCATACCATTTACTTTATCATCATATTTATTGATTAGGCTAGAAAACAACGTTGGTAATGTTTTTTTATATTTATTCACATCTTTTTTTTGTGAGAAAAGTGATGTAATTAGGCTTTTAACATTTAAATTTTCTCCTTTTTTTAAGTAGAAAAACTCTTCTTCAAATGTGGTTGATATTGCAATTCCGAGTTCTTTTTCGTTATCTTGTAATTGTTTATAAGGTGTTTTATATAATTCTTCCATGGATAATGCTGTAGTCACTTCATTGATAAAATCTTTTAATACTTGGTCCCGAGAATATCCTCTCATTGGAGTAATATTTTTCAATAGCGTTTCCAACAAATTTATTTTCCAATCATTATAATCTAACTTTGCTTTCTCAGCAGGATAAAACGTATACCCAATACGTTTTTGAATTTCGGTACCTTGTTTTTTAGTTTTGTTTTTATGAATTACTTTGTATTCACCCAATGAAATTGTAACACAATTATCTCGATCATATTTATCTCTTTGAAGGTAATCATTAACAAAAATCTCAGCCAGGCCTACTTTCCAATTACCATTATTTAAATTAATATGTGACGGCATTTTATTTTCAAATGCGGACAAAGTGTTCGTTTCAAATAAATTTATTGAGTCATTACTAAATAATGTAATGTAAAACTCGTCTTGTACATCCATAATTGTAAATGATATTTTTTTTTTTAGTTGTTCTATTTATATTCTTCCCACTGTGTTTTGTGTGGTGATTTTTTTTTGTTTTTACGACTTTCCTGTGGATAACGTGATAAAATACTTGGTCTTAACAAGGTTCGTGTTGAGCGTAACAGTGGTCTTTGTTTTGGAGTTTCGGATATTGGTTGGGCTACCGTTATTACTTCACCGTCATTTGTTTCATACATACTGAAATTCGAATCTAAAGATTTTTTCCGTTTTAATGTTTGTCCTGCAGCCAAGTATAAATCTTCATCATCGGCATCAACCTCCATGTCAGTAGAATCATTTGAAATATTTTTTTTAGGATCATATTCAAAAAAATCGTCCTCTTTTTCTAAGAGATCAGTTTGTGTATTACCAGTTTTTAATAAAGGTTCCGCCTGTATTTCTTTTGTTTTCATTTGTCGGATTTTTGTTTGCGTTTCAGTATCCATTTTCTTTTTATTAACGGGTATTTGAGGAACTTCTCTTCTTTTAGCACTGTATTTAAATAAATTCTGGCGGTATAAATACCATTTTTGTAATGAATTCAAATTTTTATTGTATAAAACTTTTTTCATATTCTTATCTAATAATGTAAAGTTTTTCTCCTGTTCATAATCCTGTTTGAATTTTTCAAACGTTTCTGGTGATAAAACTATCATGCGTTGCATTTTTTTATTGATTTTGGTAGTCACTTATTAATTTTCCAATAACTCCACTCAATATTGTTCCTATCAAAACGGGCAAGAAGCCTCCTCGTTGTATTATTACCTTACGCTTTGATTTTAAGCTCTTTTTTGAACATGCTAAATGTCTCAGCTCATTTTTATACTTTTTTAGCAAAACGCGATTTTTTTCACTTATTTCCGTATTCCCATTTAAGGTATTTATAGCTATCTCAACTACTGCTTTAATTACATCATCTGCACAATTTTTTAAAAGTATTTTACGTTCTTTATTTTTACATTTTTTCAATGTCTGCAATATAGGTAAGTTTCTGCATAAACGTTTCATCTTGTGTAGCATTATCTCTTAAATCATTTTTATCACAATAACACGTTAATATATTTTTATTAAATATATTTGTACGAACACGAAAAATGTCATTGACTTTCTGTGTTAAATCTAACACAATATAACCAAACGGAGCTGACGTCACCTCATTATATACTTTTACGAAATCTTTTGCTTTTTGTCCAAATATCTGTCGGGCTATAGGGTAAATTTGCATCTTATCACGCGGATTTTTAAATAAAATCAAATATTTTGCATTTAAGGATATGTCTCTGCAAAATTTACCTTGATGAAATATATTTTGAATTAACAATATTACCGATATGTTTCTGTGATGCGACCCCTTTGTAAATAATTCACAAACATTTTTATTATATGTTTCAATCATCATGTCGTCCAGCACTATTAAAATATTAACATTTTCAGCATTTGAAAAATTATCTGGTATATTGTTATGAAATTCTATGTTATGCAAATCAATGTTTTTTGGATGTGCTTCAGGTTCCGGGTTACACCATATAATTTTTTTTAACTTTGGTCGTATTAATTTTTCATTATTTTTTAATAAATTACACACAAATGTTGTCTTTCCACACCCCGATGGACCTGCTACAATCATGGAAAAAGGGTGTTTAAAGGGTAACATTTTAGTTCAGCATGAGAGATTTTCAAATGATCTTGTATTTATAGGCAATCACTTTTTGAGAATAAAAATTCTTTATGTAAGAATTTTTATCTCCGTAAACTAATTGTCTTGTATGTTTTTTTTTTTTTTTTTTTTGTTTTGATGAAATTTTATTATTTTTGAAATTAATTGTTTAATTGTATAATTATGCCTATTTCGGAATTGTTTTCATTCTTTGTTAGGCTAGACTTAGTTTTTTGACCTGAATGTGACAGTGAAAAATGTGACTTGATTTTAAAAAGATGCAGTTCCAATTAATTAATTATCGATTCTGTTTTCAATTTTGGGAAACTTTTTTTTTTTGTCATTTAAGTTTTTTATTTTTTTCTTAAGTCTAAGAAAATTAAATATTTTCATTCAGATCAGTTGAAAATGAAAATTAAATTCAATAGTGTCAAATATATTTATTCCGCGCAAACAATTTCGCGACAACGTAGAGTAAGTACATTTTCTATTTATATTCTATATTATTTAAATTAATTTTTTTACAGTATGGTCGCATTATTAATAATGCACAAAACAGGGACCGCCACTTACAACGTGCTCAAAAGCAGCAACAACAACTGCTTGAACAACAACAACAACAAATCCAACAACTACTCCGACGAGAACGACAAGATCACGCAGAACGTCAGGAACTAGAATCACTGTTGGATCTGTTAATAGAAGAGCGCGAAGAACGTGCAGCGGCAGAACGACAACTACACGCTCGTCGCCGTTCGGCAGATTCGACCAATTAACCGCATTTCAGTTTTTTTTTTTTTGTATTTTGTTGTTAATAAATTTTATTACCTCAAAGATACATATATATTTTATTTTTTTTTATTTTTACCCTTTTCAGGTAAAATCATGAAAAAATAAAAGTATTATTATTATTATTACTGTATGTATATTATTAACGCGCAGCGGCAACGTCAACAATCAGAGTCTACCACAAATTAATTTTTAATAAATTTTATTACAACGAAATTACATCTTTTTCATTCACAAAAATCAACAATGTATATTATCAATAATATAAATTTACCAACCTTTTTTTAGTGCATCACTGCAGCAGCCGATGACAGCAGTTTGGTGCATCACAACCGATGGTGCATCACAGCAGCACCCGATGGCAGCAGCAGTATAACTTCTAAGATAAGTTTACATATGGAAACATATAAAATTTACATTGAAAATATACCCGTTTATGTTAGTTCGAATATATGGAATTTTATATATTCTCGAACTAACATAAAAAGGTAAAAAGAAAAACAAAAAAAAATTACTTATTTGTGTCGGTTCTAGAATATATGGAATTTCAAAATTACCTATTTGTGTTACTTCTGGAATATATGGAATTTAATATATTCCAGAAGTAACACAAATAGGTAAAAAAAAATTACCTATTTGTGTTACTTCTGGAATATATGGAATTTCATATATTCCAGAAGTAACATAAATAGGTAAAAAAAAAATTACCTATTTGTGTTACTTCTGGAATATATGGAATTTCATATATTCCAGAAGTAACACAAATAGGTAAAAAAAAATTACCTATTTATGTTACTTCTGGAATATATGGAATTTCATATATTCCAGAAGTAACATAAATAGGTAAAAAAAAATTACCTATTTGTGTTACTTCTGGAATACATGGAATTTCATATATTCCAGAAGTAACACAAATAGGTAAAAAAAAATTACCTATTTATGTTACTTCTGGAATATATGGAATTTCATATATTCCAGAAGTAACATAAATAGGTAAAAAAAAATTCTTAGAAAAAAAAATTACTTATTTATGTTACTTCTGGAATATATGGAATTTCATATATTCCAGAAGTAACACAAATATACTACTCACGTGTCCGCACCCGTCGCGCCACGCTTATTTTATATGTAATAACTTAATTTAATATGTAATTCTTTTGGAAAAGGTGTTGATTTTAGGCCTTTTCCAAAAGGATGTTGTTGTTCAAACAACTTTTTTTTAAAAACTTATTTTTGTAAAAAAAATTATCCGTTTAGCATCCAAACTTATATAAAACATTGAAACTTCTATAAATATATATTATTAAGACTAACCTTGGATTTGAAATTTAAAAAAAAATGAAAAAAAATAAAAAAAGTAAAAAAAAATTTGAGACATAAAGTCAGTTGACTTTATGTCGCTTTTGAATGAGACATAAAGTCAGTTGACTTTATGTCTCAAAAATTGAGACATAAAGTCAACTGACTTTATGTCCTGTTGATGTTGTGACACCCCACCGTATCTGACATCTATATGTTTTGTCCGCTTATGAAATTCGGGATTTTTGATCAATTTTATTGCTGATTGATTATCTACATACAATGTGGGTGTAGTATTAGATTTTGGAATCAATTCGGTTATAAGTTGTTGCAACCATACTATTTCTTTTACTGCTTCGGAAGCTGAAACATATTCCGACTCAGTTGATGATAGTGACACAGTTTTTTGGCGTTGTGATAACCAACTAATAGCACCGCCTGATAGTAAAAAAATAAAACCACTTGTGGATCTTCGAGTTTCTATGTCCCCAGCATAATCAGCATCACTAAAACAAGTTAGATACAATTTAGTTTTACTATTAAAAAAAATTCCATAATTTTCTGTCCCCTTTATGTACTTGAAAATACGTTTAACTGCATTTACATGAATAGACTTAGGATTTTCTAGAAACCGGCTAACATATCCAACAGCATAAGCTATGTCAGGTGTTGTCGCAACTGCTAGATACATAAGGCTGCCAACAGCTTCTCGATATGGAAATTTGGTGCTTGGTACAATTTCATCGTTACTAAATTTCGAAATTTCAGCTGGTACAGACACCGATTTGCAGTCAATCATATTAAATCTTTCAAGCACCTTTTTAGCATATGTCTCTTGATGTATCTGGATATTGCCTGCAGAATCTCTTAAAATTTCCAATCCCAAAAAATAGTTTGCATCTGATGTTGTTATCTCAAATTCTCTTTTTAGATAATTCAATAAAACTTTTATATCGCTATCATTACTTGCTGCTATTAACCCGTCGTCTATGTAAATAGCCAAAAATATTTTATTACTTTCACGATTATGGCTATAAAACACACAAGCATATGATTTACTTATCTCGAAATCAAACTTCTTTAGAAAATTTGTAAATTTCTTGTTCCAACAGCGTGAAGACTGTTTTAAGCCATATAGACTTTTATGTAATTTACATACTTTTCCAGGTATTGCATCAAAACCTTTTGGTTATTTCATAAAAATATCTTCTGCTAAATCTCCATTCAAAAAAGCAGTTTTTATGTCAAACTGTGCAAGTTTTAAATTTTCTGCTGCTGATATAGCTAGAATTGTTCTAATTGAAGAAAAACGTACAACAGGGCTAAAAGTTTCTGTGTAATCAATACCGTATTCTTGGGTAAACCCACGAACAACTAATCTGGCTTTATATCTTTCAATTTTTCCGCCTTTTGAATATTTGATTTTATATACCTACTTGTTATCAATTATTTTTCTATTATCTGGTAAGTCAACCAATGACCATGTCTGGTTTTTTTTCTAGTGAAAAAATTTCTTCTTTCATAGCTGCAACCCACTTATCTTTTAATGGTGACTTCAAAGCTTGATTATAAGTATCTGGTTCATCCACATTGGCAACAAAAGCAAAACCTTCATCTAAGGCAAAATTACAGCTGGAAAGTAATCGTGATCGCAAGTTATACTTCGGTTCATTTTGCTTTATAGGATCTTCCACTGAATTATCAACTTCATTTTTTTCTTCATTTTTTTCTTCATTTTGTTCTTCCTTTTGATCTTCATTTTCTTCTTCAGCAGACGACTGGCTAAAACTAGAATTTTCAAGATCATTAGTCATGTGTATTGGATAAAAAATGTAATTTTTAATAAACTTTCTTTTTGCATATTAGGTTCATTTTCTTTTTCTATATTTTCATTAAAAATTACGTCACGTGAAATTTCAATGCGCTTGGTATCTAACATCCATACTCGAAAACCTTTCGTATGTATCTCATAACCCACAAAAATTCCTTTTCTTGATTTTGAGCACCACTTTCGTCGCTTTTCTTTTGGTACATGAAAATAAGCTTCACAACCGAACGTTTTAAAAAAAGAAATATCTGGCATTTTATTAAACCATAATTCGTATGGAACTTTTGCTTCGACTGAACTAGAACCACTTCTATTTAAAAGAAATACAGCTGTACTAACCGCTTCGCCCCAAAATTTTATGCTTAATTTCTTTGAGTAAATCATAGATCTAGCCAACTCAACAATTGTTCGCATATCACGTTCTGCCCTACCATTTTGTTGGGGTGTATAAACATTACTTTTTTGGTGACTTGTACCATTATCTCGAAGTAAGTTAGAAAACAATTCATTTTTATATTCCAGACCAATATCAGATCTTATTACTTTTACCTTTTCACCAGTATCAATAAAAATTTGCTTTAGAAATAATTCAGTAAAGTCAGTAACTTGAGATTTTTCTTTAAGCATATAAACATAACGAAAATTACTAAAATCATCTTTAAACAATAAGAAATATTTGAAACTTCCATAATAGCCAGTGATCATTTTCCTCTAATTTTTCAATTTTAATAAAATCTCCATCCATCATTAAAATATCCAATAAAACAATCAAAAAAATTGACCCCTTTTTTTTTTTTTTTTTTTTTTTTATTTATTAAAAATTTCTAAAGTTATTTTTATTCTTTTGTACAAATAAAATTGCCTGGGCCCATAACCTGATAAAATAAAACGATGTGGTTTTGATGAAGTTGAGAATATAAGTGAGGTTTTATTTAAAAAAATATAATTAAAGTAAAATTATATGCAATGATTTTATACCTCTTTTTACATATAATAAAAACATACGATAAATAGACAAAACAGTAATAATTCATTATAATAATTCAACAAATTTTTAGTCAATTGCAAAGCGAGTATGCGAAGAAAAAACATTTCCAATAGGATCAGCAGTTGGTTTTCAAGTTGGTTTACATGAAAAAGCTAGTCCGCTTATTATATTGCACAACAGGTGTATTACTTCAAAAATTAATTAGAACCAAAGAAATGTCACGATATATGTCACATATCATCTATGAAAACGACGAATAAAATTATAAGATAAGAAATAAAATTATAAGATAAGAAAATATTTTCTCATGAAAACTTCAACGTTTTAATTTTTGATTTCGTTTTGTGGAAATTATAAAAAATGTAGAATTTAAGTCTTTGATGAAAAATTAGAATTCCAATTTTTAATCGCAGTTAGATTTTATCGTTCAAACAATTAACTTAAATTTAAAAATTATAAAAATTTCAATTAAATAAAAATAAATATTAAGAATTTGATTAATAAATAAACTGTTCATATTAAAAAAGTGATGATAACCGAAAATATGTATTTCGAATTTTGCTGGGGAAAATTCAAGGTGAAGCAGCAGTAGCAATCAGAAGAATAATTTCGGAAGAATTTACATGGCAGCAGATAAAAAATCAATTAATCGAATCATTTGGAGTTAAGGAATCATATCTTAAATTAAAAGAACAAGCCGATTCAATTAAATTTTTTAATGTAAGTCAATTTTATAAAGATTTATTAGCTATACTGGATAAATTAAACATTAAGTACTGCTTGGATGAAGACAAACATTTAGATTTTAAGCCAGATAATAATGAAAAAAGTATTTTGGAAAAATTTCTCAATAAGCTACCGAGAACAGATAGCATGTATTTGCGAATAAAAAACGTCGAAACACTAAATGAAGCTTACAATGAACTATTACAAACCGATATAAGCAAGCACTAACGAAAATAAATCTTATAACCCTAAACGAAGTAACAAACAAAATTTTGATACTAATTTTCAATACGGACAAAATTTTCCGAACTATAATTAATTTCAACAAATTCCAAATTTTCAAGCAAATTTTAGATTTTCTAACCCAAATATTCCAAATTATAATAAAAATGGTAATTTTTCCTTGAATCAACAAACCCAAAATTTTAATAATCGTCCCGTTAATTATGAATGTTTTAACGAAAATACTAACAACCAAAACTTGAAAAAATCTTCAGACAATTTCCAAAATTTTAATGAAAGTAAAAACAACCAAAATTATAATAATTTTCCAAAAAATAATTCTTGGATGGGCCCAATATTTTAACAACAATAGAACTATTTCTTCTAAAGTTGAACCCATGGAAGTTGGTTGTGCTGACAAGCATGAAAATTTTCATTCACCGCCTCCTCCTTTCCACTACCAATAGTGCAGCTAACAATTAATACAAGATTAGAAACTCCAATAAATATATTTGCACTATTCAATAGCCAATTAATTACACAGAGTTAGTTACTAAATTACCTGACGAATTTAATCAGCATGACTTTATGTCATGGAAAGTTGTAGAGCTTAACAATAAAAAATTTGATGCAATATTAGGTCAGAATATTTTAAAGCCATTAGGTGTAAAAATCGATTTAGACAATGAAGAAATTCGTGTCTCAAAAGAAATTATCAAGTTCAAAAACGCGTGCCCTTACCTGGAAATTTATCAGTTAGAAACTATAAACCTAAATAATGAGCAATTATTAGAAAATCTGAAAACAGAACATCTAAATTCAGAAGAACTCAATTATTTAAAAGAAAATAGAGATCTTTTCTTTCAAGAAGGCGACAAATTATCCTTTGTTTCAGATATTAAACACGAAATAGTCTGTAAGCACGATAGGCCTATTTACTCAAAAGCTTATAGGTTCCCCAAAACTCATGAAGAAAAGGTAGAAAAACAAGTGAACGAAATGTTGACACAGGGCATAATAAAACCCAGCAACTCTCCTCAAAAGCTTATAGGTTCCCCAAAACTCATGAAGAAGAGGTAGAAAAACAAGTGAACGAAATGTTGACACAGAGCATAATAAAACCCAGCAACTCTCCTTACAACTCTCCTATTTGGGTAGTGCCAAAAAAGGCTGATAATTCCGGAAAAATGAAGTGGACAATTGTTGTGGACTATCGAAAACTTAATGAAATCACGGTAGATGACAAATTTAATTTCCTATCCCCAAGGTCATTACGAATACACTAGAATGCCCTTTGGCCTTAAAAATGCACCGGCTACTTTCCAACGTTTGATTAACTATGTACTTAAAGAATATATAAATAAAATTTGCGTAGTATTTGTCGATGATATTCTTATTTTCAGTACCTCTATTCAAGAGCATTTAAATTCCATACATAAAATTTTTCAAAAATTAAGAGAGTTCAACTTAAAAATACAAATCGACAAATGTAATTTTTTTTCCAAGCAAACCGATTATTTAGGACACGTTTTGACTCCCGATGGCATAAAGCCAAATGAAAAGAAAATTGAAGCTATTAAACTTCTAAAAATTCCAACAACCCTAAAAGCTATTAAAAGTTTTCTAGGAATCACCGGCTATTATAGAAAGTTTATTAAAGACTATTCTAAAATAGCATTTCCTATAACAAAATGTTTAAAAAAAGGCGAAAAAATAAACGTAAATGATCCACATTATGTTACGGATTTATTAGGAGAAATAATTGAATTGTAGATATAACAAATTTGTGACACCATGTTGTGCCATTTGTTACAGAACTATTAGGAGAGTTAATTGGATCAGATAACAAACTTCTGGTATTGGGTACCATCCATTTGTTAGGTAACGAAATTAGGGTTGTAAATAGAATTACAATATTTAGTTAAAAAAAAACCACCGAGATCTTAACATAGAAGTTTATGCCAAGTGAAATTTGCTATAGCAAAGATTAATAAAATAACTTTACCAGCTAAAATATATCTGGTGCCGAGTCCACTGTCTAAGACATCCTGTTCACAGGCCGGGTCTAAGCTCGTCGTTGGGTGGGTACGCGACAGTGAACACCAGAGTGTCCATAACAAAATTTTAGGATGTCATGTTTGGAAGAAGGTAAAATTGAGATAGAAAAAGAAAGATATTTCAAGAAACCCCGACCAAGTCTAAAAAAAAAAAAAAAAAATTACACCTAAATGACTACGACGTCATTCTTCAGCTTGTGGCTATGGCCACCTATTGCTGGACCTTACATCAGCATTTCTTTTTTTCACTAGGACCTATGAGAAAGATTTAATGAAACATAATATTTTTATTTTTTAAAATTACATAGTATTTATTTAAAAAAAAATAATTTTTAGAAATTTAAAGGTACCCTACGATTGTGAAAATTTATAAAAACTAATCTAATTATTTTTGACATATAAAGAATTTTTCTTACAATTATAATTATTTATCTTTATATTTAAACATAAATATCTTATATGATAAAGATGAGTATATATATATATATATATATATATATATATATATATATATATATATAAAAAGAAATTTTAAAATTTTTTCTGTTAGGTCTGCATATTCTTTTTGCTAGATGCTTAGATGATCAAATTTTGAACTGTCTTCCGTGTCTTCTTGTTTTCAAATCTTTCAGTTTTTCAATCAGTATCAAATTTTAAAAAAAAAATTAAAATATATAAAAAAAATTTATTAAAACCAATTCTTTAAGTTTTGAAGAAGTGAAAATATTTTTTTTAGTTGCAGAGATATAGCTTGACTTACTTCTATTAGCCTAGGATTGCCAGATGTACTTCTTTGGGAAGCACTGTACTACACTTTTATTCATACATGTTTGTTTTGCATATTTTTAAAGTCATATTAGTTATAAAATGAAATTTATTATTATTTAAAAAAAAATTATGAATCTTTGTTTGTTTAATTTTGGTTTTTTAAACTTAAGATATTAGCTTTTTCTCGCAAAGTTTGTAGAATCGCAATTTCTGAATGTGGCACATCATTAGCTTCACACCAATTTAAATTGAATAGCTTCAGTGTGTTTTATTGCGCCTACTTAGCTTTGTTTCAAGTTTTAACCAGAAAAGAATAACAATTTGTTATATCGGATAGTAAAATTTCTATACATTCGCTATTTGGAGACATTAATGTGAAAAATTTCATTGTACGTTATATGGAATATTCGCAGGGTTGTCAAATGAAGTTTGTTCAATTACGCAAAAGAAAATTGAAAATACTCAAATTCGAGATAAAATACTCAAAAAAATTGTTTTGTTGAAAAATCTAAAAATTGAATTATCCACAATTTTGCTTCTGATTGTTGATTTTTTTAAATCGAAATGTTCTTTCCTATAAAAAATAGCCTTACAGTAAGAATTACAGAATTGCATAGCTTGTTCTATTTAATTGTTCTCTGTTATTCTTTTCTTTCTTATTGTTAATTATTTAAGTTAAGGTGCTTTTAGATGCGTTGAATATTTATTCATCAACTTGAGTAGGCAAACTTAAGATTTACTTATATGCAGTGTTGTTACAGTTTGTTTCCTTCAACTTGAAAGTTGAATCAATATTCAACCTGTCTGTGTGCACTTTTATGTTCGGTGTTTTGTTTACATACAATCTACAACAGACTTAAATTTTTTTAATCTTTTTTTTTTTTTTTTTTTTTATCTGGCAAGCCTAATCATTATTATCAAAAAAAAACTAATTTCTATCTATGGCTATTGAGGTAAGCCAAGCTATATTTATATGGGCATATAAATTTTGGGATTGCAGCAGATGCCTAGTGACATCTCCTGACCGACCGGATGGAGCATTATTGATCAGTTTTACTCGAAGCTTATCTCAACCGGGTACCGCACGGTTTGGTTGAGATAAGGAACGATCAACAACGTCCGTCCACTTATGACTGTGCTCCTCTGTCACTGTCGATGGATACAAAATCATGATTGCTCAGTGATCTTGCCTCCACGCCAGTGGCAGGTGAGCCAGTCATAAACCCACAACGTAGTATGGATCCTCCCGTAGGAGCATCCATGTGGTAATCGGTATATCTTAGCTTTGGATTCTTGGATAGGCCCAAGAATCCTCCACTAAGATTGGGATTTTGGTTGTCATTAGAGCTAGCATTAAATTGCTCCGCTCTAATAACAATCCACTGCAGTTGTTGTCCTTGGCCAGTAAAATAAATTTACTTGGTCTCGGACGCACAACTGCAGTACCTAAAGAAAACAAGGAAGAGTTATCCTCAGTAGTTCTGTCTTGGCTGATGTTGTACATCGTGCCAAAACCGAACAACCGAAGCAAAGAATGAGTTTTCTCTATTTCTTTTACCTTTCAGTTTTTCAATCAGTATGAAATTGCTATTGGAAATGCATTTCTTTTTATATGTTTTTAAAAAACCAGTCCAACAACAACTTCACACAAAACCAAGAAAAACCCAGAATTGGAATTAGTAATGATTTCTAATGGTTTTAATATTATCAAAAAACAATTAAAATTTGATCCTTTCTTTTTTTTTTTTTTTTACCTCTTTTTTTTTTTTTGCTAAAATATGTTAGGCATATTATGCATGTTTTTTTTTCTTTTTATTTATTACCAAAAACATAAAATGATATTGTACTTAATATAATATAAACGATACTGTACTTAACATAATATAAAAGATAACGCACTTAATTAAGGTAAAGAAATTTTAAACATTTCAAAAAAAAAACTTTCTTTTCCCGACTAATTTTAGTTTATTAGGGGTCTTTAAAGGATTTAAGGTCATAAAAAAATTCATAAGTAATTTTTTTTTTTTCCGCATGAAACATATTAAAAAAAAATGTGAAAAGAATTTGTTCAGTTATAAAACGCTATTCAAACTTCACGGTAACAAAATAGGTTCAATTACACCCGTCGAAGGCGGTGAATTGAAGCTAGAAAACTAGTGAAGTAAAGGGTCTGAAGTAATAACTGAAAGCAAGAAATATTTTCAGATGGGGCTAGAAGCCGACCCTGAGATAAAGAGTCTCATGCTATTTCGCCTGAGTTAGCCGGGCAAACAGATCAAATTTCGTGTTATTATGTATATATATTTGTATATGTTATGGATGTATTAACTTAACAATTTACTAATTTTGATTTTCTTACAAAAATTTTGTATCATTGTGAATTATAATTTTTAATCTTAAAACTAAACATATTCACCAATATTATTATTATTATTATTTTTTTTTTTTTTTTTTTTTTTTTATACATTTTTTTTTTTTTTTTTTTTTTTTTTTTTTTTTTTTTTTATTTATATAAAATTTTTATAAAATCTTAAAACTATATACATATTGAATTTTTTTTTTTTTTTTTTTTTTTATATTATTTTTTTTTTATATATTTATTAATTTTTCTAATAATAAAATTGTAATATTTCATAAGCATATTTTTATAAAATATAGTAGCAATTTTGTATAAAAAAAATTCTGTTCATTACATAATTTGTATATCAATTAAAACATATATATATATATATATATATATATATATATGATGGTATTAAGATACTTATAAGAAAAAGATGGTGTTTCTTTTTCAATTAAAGTTTATTCAAACCAAAGTAAATTCAAACAAAAGTAATTTAAAATAAAATAAAAAATTAAAGCCAACTGAACTGCTGAAGACAAAAAATATGATTGACAAAAAATATATTAAAATAATTCTCTTGTTAATAATTCAATCTGTTCTTTTTTGTCATCTAAATATGAGGTGATAATACCGTTTAACAAAACAATACGATAAATTCATAATTCTGATGTGAGAGTAATTCATTAAGTTTTGCTACGATATCCATAGTTAAGTCTTCTACAGATATATTTTCTCTTTAAGAACAAGAAAAATAAATTTTTTGTTTTGTTTTATTATTTTGAAATTTTTCTTTCTCAGCTATCAGATTTCCTTTTCTTTCCTAAAATCAAACTTTCAGATCTTTGGCGTGATATGTACCTATAGAGTTTTTACCTGCTAAGTCTTTTACTTCATATATGCTATTTCCAATTATTTTTAATACTATACATGGAATGAACTTCTTTCCCAACTTAGCATTGAAGTGTTTGCTAAAATCGCTTTGAGCAAAATTTCTCCTGTAGACTGTTTGACCTATTTTATATTTCACGTTTTTGCACTTTCTATTATATAACTTTCTGCCTTTCTCTTTAGCTTTCTCTAAATTATTCCGCACTATCTCTTTTATGATTTGGAACGATCCGGGCGGGGGTAGTATTTCTACATCTTCTCCATCTATCATATGCATTTTCCTGAGTAATTTAAAGGAGCTACCATGTGTGATCATTTGTTGTCCGAATAGAACGTAGTATGGTGACATTCCAGTTGATTCGTGTACTGTAGCCCTAAGAGCAGTGCTTATACTATCTAAATCACCATCCCAGTTATACTGTTGATCATCTATATATGCTCTTATTGCATTTAAGATTGACCCATTTACCCTTTCACTTGCATTTGCTTGTGGTGCGTAGAAAGCAGTTAATTTATGTTCGATGCCGTAATTTTTTAGATATGCTTCGAAATCTTTTGCAACTAACGGTGTCCCATTGTCACTCAAAATGCTTTCTGGACATCCAAATAAGCTAATGGCTTCATCCAGTACTTTAATTGCGTTCGCTGTAGTGGCTTTGCGTAATGGGCGAATAATAACGTATTTAGAGAATGAATCGAGTATTATAAAAATGCAAGTATTTCCAGATCTAGACCTTGGATATGGGCCTAAAAAGTCTATGTATAGATTTTGGAATGGGCGTGATGGTATTGGCTTATTTCCCATGGGGGGTCTAAGGATCTGATTACTAGGTTTTGTTTCTTTACAAATGTTGCAGCTTTGAATGTATCTCTTTACATCTGAAAACATTTGAGGCCAGTAGTATTTTGTTCTAATTTTATAGAGGGTTTTTCCAAGTCCGCCATGTGCTGAGTGTGGAGGGTCATGATTATTTTTAATCACCTCATTTACTAGCTCTTCCGGAATCCAAAGTCTCCATAGGTTGCATTCTGACACTTCTTGGTCTTTTCTAAATTCCACTCTTTTGAATACTTTATTTTCAACTATTTGAAGATCTGGAAGCCTGTCTTTATTATCTATTACTGCTTCACGAATTTCTTTATATTTATCTGATTCAAAGGCTTCTGATTCTAAATCTAAGTCTGGACACCTTAAAGCAATTTCTTCCATTCCAAAAGATCGTGAAAGTGAATCTGCTACTACATTCTTTTTCCCTGATCTGTGTTGAATGTCGAATTCAAACGCTTGTAGCTTTAGTGACCACCTAAAAAGCTTTCCGTGGTGATCTTTACAAGTCATTAGCCACTTGAGTGCTGCACAATCAGTTAATACTGTGAATTTGACGCCTTCTACATACATTCGAAACTTCCTTATCGCTTCGACAACTGCAAAACATTCTTGTTCTGTAGCTGCCCACCGAGCTTGCGTTTCGTTGAATTTTTTCGACATGTATGCTACAGGGTGTTCGTTTTTTTCTGAATCTAATTGGAAAATCACCGCTCCAATGCCGGATTGGCTGGCATCGGTTTGTATAAAGAAAGGCTTGTCGTAATTAGGGGGAGCTAACACGGGTTCCGAAATTAAGATTTCCTTAATTTTCGTGAAAGCTTCTCTTGCCCGTTCAGTGAAAATGAATTTATTACCGCTGTTTTTAATTTGTAAGCAATCTGTAATAGGTGAAACTATTGTGGAATAACCTTGTATTAAACGTTGAAACCATCCTGTCATTCCTAAGAAACGTCTGGTTTGTTTCAAAGATTTTGGTTCAGGATATTCAGAAATTGCAGTTATTTTTCCTGGATCTGGCTTCGTACCATTTGCGCCTATGACATATCCCAAGTATTTGATTTCTTTCATGAAGAATTTTGATTTTTCAACATTTATGGTCAAGTTGGCTTTTCTCAGAGCATATGCAACTTCTTTTAAGAGTTGGAAGTGACGTTCTTTAGTCTCAGTTGCTACCATTAAGTCATCTAAGTAGACTTTTATTTCCTCCTTTAAATGTTGCGGAATTACCTTGTCCATTAATCTGCACATTCGCTGAGATGCATTACAGAGTCCGAACGGCATGCGGGTGTATTGATATAGAGGTCTACCGGGGATAGCGAAAGTAGTTTTCTCTCGAGACTCCTTTTCAAGCGGAATCTGCCAAAATGCATCTTTTAAATCTATGCTGCTGATATATTTCGTTTTGTCAATTCGTGCTAGAAGTCCTTGTATATTCGGCAGAGGATACGCATCTTTCTTTGTAAGATCATTCACTTTTCTTGAATCTAAACACAGACGGTTTTTCCCTGGTTTCCTTACAAGTACTACTGGCGATGTCCATGCACTGTTGCTTTCTTCGATCACGCCCATTTCTAACATCCTGTCTATTTCAGCATACATTAGCTTTTGAATGGCGGGGGAGATTGGATAATGTTTTTGCTTCACTGGCTCACTGTCTCCTGTGTCTATTATGTGTTGTTCCAAACTTGTGCACCCTAATCCTTCTACTGTGTATGAAGGAAACATTCTTTTAATTGCTTCAAGTTCTAATTGTTCATTATACCTTGTTCGCATTATAATTTGAATTCCACTTATATTCCGGAAAACAAATTGCCGTTCGCATTACAAAATTTGATGAGAACTGGAATTTGATGGTGTGAAAAAAAAAATTGAGAAAGAGAAAAAGTTTTTGTTGTTGAAAATTTTGACTTTTTATCTCGCTTGTTATCAATTTTATTTTGTTTTTTTTTTATTTTGACTCGAATTTGACAAAAAAATTGTTGCCAACTATAACAAAATTTCAAAAAATGAGTGAAAATAACTAGAAATGTAGAATTCTAACCCTGACAAACTAGAATATGAAAGTGGAATATACATATTCCGGAATATTTTTTTATATGAAAAATCCAGTTCATATTCCTGAAATATTCCGGATAACAGCATATCCCACTAATATTCTCCTAATGCGAACACCATATAAGAGTCTAATTTGTGAATGTTCAGGTCTATTTCTGAGATTTCGGTCACTAGATTAAAAATTTGGGGTGCTAGTTTGAAGTTTGTCCAGAAATTTACTCCAAGATAAAGTTCTTGGGATAGTTTAGGCACCACGTGAATTTTCAAAACTTTTGAAATCTTAATTAAAGAGTATGGGTACTAAAATATATCCTATTATTTCTGTTTTAGTACCCGAAGCAGTTATGACTGATTCTTTTATTCTATGTATTTTGAAATCAGTATTTTCTCTTATCCATTTTTGATCTTTTCCTAAACACGAAATAGATGCACCAGAATCCAATAATCCCTTTAATGATTTTTGTCCAATTTTGATTTTCACATAAGGTCTATTGTCGTTAGGAAGTTTTATAACTGATGACAGAATTTTTCTCTTATCTTCCTTCACTCCTCTATAATATTGATTTTCTCTTATAGATTTCTCTTTACGTTTTTTTGATTGTATTATTTTATTAACGTTTAGCCTCATCTCGCTGACATTTTTAAACGGAACAATTTCAGCTCTCTTCCTATCATATCTTTGCTTTCTAATATGATAGGGGGGCCAATGTTTTTTCTCTTTTACTGGAGTTTCCTCTTCTTTAGTCCTTTTTAATATTTGAACCACTTTTAATTCTTCGCTTTCTCTTATATAAGGTTCTTTTATTAATTTTTCGTTTCTCTCTTGATTAGGTTCCTTTGTTAAATCCTGGTTGTTATCAGTATTGTTCTTTGTTATTTCAATTTTTTGGCCTATTTCACAATCTGCAGATGGCCTCACCACAGATTGTGAATCTAGTTTCCCGACTGGAAACGAATTGATTTATGGCAGTTTTTGCATGTGGGAGCCACTTCTTTGCGCATCCCGCATTTATAACAGAAAATTCTTCTGAAATCTGCTGGGCAGTCTATGAATTCATGGCCGGGCTCTTCGCAGTTCCAACAGCGTTCCAACAGCGTAAATTATTTTCTGGTGTTGCAGGTCTTGATTTTTCCTCGTATCTCCTCTTGACATTGCAAGACTTAAAGTAGGGCTGTTTACTAGTGTTATGCACAGCTTCAGTTTCATAATATCCATTATAATCGTCGTAATACTCATGGTCGTTGTTATGTACTTTATACCTGTTACGGTCGTAACCTGGTCTTGAGTAATTAAAGTCTTCGTAATCTGACCGATTTGGTGGTTTAGATTCTTTGCTGTTGTCAAGCATCCTGAACTTGGATCTTAATGTGGTAAGATCTCTTATCTCTACTGCTCGGAGTGGCTCTTTGTACTCTCTCTTGGCATTTTGTTTAATCCTGTTAGTTAAACGCATTTCACTCAATGGCTCTTCTAGTTTCTGATTTAACGCTGTCATGGCTTGTATATATTCCCGCCAAGTTTCTCCCATTTTCTGTTTTCTATTGAGTAGCTCTGTTATTTTGAAATCTTCTTCAAGAGCTTCAGCGTACTCATTTATCAGAGCTGAACTAAATGTTCTCCAGGTCGTAGTATTTTTGTCATTCGACCTGAAATATGAGAAATACCATCTCTTTACTGTCGGGTCTAGAAGTTGGTGGAAATTTGCTATTAGAATTTTTTCAGATATATTCTGGTCAATTCGCTGATTATCCACGTCTTTGACGAAATTCTCAACTTCGTTTCCGTTAAAGAAAAGTCCAAATCTTTTCTTAAGATCGAGTTCTCTAGTGTATCTTGGTTGTCTATGGTAATCATGTCTTTCTCTTTGTTGTTGTTGGTAATTCGGTCTGCGTTCGGTATATCTGTTTGGTGGAGTGGAGTCTCGTGCTCTAGTGCTTGAGCGGACTGGTCTTGACTGTTCTCTTTCAACGGAACTCTCTGGGGTTGTAAAACGAGAACTTCCGCTATCAGAGCTTACTGCTTCTTTCTGTCTTGATTGACGTTCAGCAACGAGAGGCTCTATTTTTTTGTCCAATTTTTCTATCATGGCTAGTAAGCTAGACATTGCGTTCTTATCTTCTTTTTCGGTTTTTTTATTTACTTGTTTCCCTGGTTGATTCTGCTGTGCTGGGAATCTTAAATTTTTTCCGGTATCGCTGATTTTGTCTTTAGTTGATTTTGAAGGCAGATTTGCTTCTTTATTGTCGTATCCAGGCTTATGGTGCATTTTTATTTCCTCTATTCCTAGATTTTCTATTTCTAATATATTTTTTCGGCTTCTCGGAGGGAAACTGCTTTTTGAGAATCCTGTTGCTCCTTGTTCTATCTCTGCCTGATCTCTGTATGCCCATTTTTCTCTGAATCTTCTTAAATCTTCTAGGTCTTTATAAGTCGTCCATTCTGCATCTGCTGTTGTCTCGCGACCGCTTATCGTCTTTTTAGCTGCTCCTGTTTTCTTCCTTTCATCACCATCTTCGGTTTTCGAAATCGCAAGGTCTCTAAAAGAACTTGTAAGCTCTTCATTGTCGTCTACTCTGGCTGCTGCTCGTGCAGGTATTTCAATCATCTGCTGTTCTCTTTCTATTATTTTATTTAGTTCGACTAATATTATTTCAGACATTGATTTTATTTCCGTTATTATATTTGATATCTTTTGATTTTCATTTTTATTTTCAGTGACTATTTCCATAAGTCGGTATTTATGGTGTGTTAGCCTGCTCGAGAAAGGTAATAAAGTTGTAAGGCTTTGTACTGACAGTGCTGTCTTTGCCTGTTCTACCACTTTCTTTGCTGCCATTATTATTTTTTTGATCTCATCATCAGAGAGAGAAAGGATGTTTTTCGTCAAGAACCTTGCTTGCGGATTTTTTGTCTCGCGTGCTAAACACTCTTTTAATTCTTCGAATGAATTAAGGTCTGAAAAGGGAATCTGATTTCTAATATATTCGTATTCCAATTCATTTATTTCTAAGTGTTCCGGCACTATATATAAGTTTTCATCTGACATGATTTTTATTTCTTAATTTTCTTGTTCCTAACGAAAAATTTTGTAAATTTTCAAAAAAGTAAAATCAAAATAGATATGTAAGTTGAATAAAATAAAGATAAAATAAAATGTGAAATAAAATATAACTATATGTTTCTTAATAAATTTAAAACAACTTTCAAGAATATTATGTTAATAAATCTTTGTTTGTTTTGTTATTTGTGTTTTTTTTTATTTTAAATTTGGTCCTTTTGGTTAATAGAAATGCTTGATGTAAAGTAAATATAAAAAAATGAATAGATAGTAAAACAATTAGAGAAGGAAAAAAAAAATAAACTTAGTAAGCTCTATCTTTAGTAAAAGGTGGATAGTTTATAAACAGAAAATTTTTATTTTATTTTGCCTGTTCACCCCAGCATGTACAGTGTAGCCCATGACTACATTTTCTACTGAACTCACACTGCAAGGTGAAAAGACGAAACGCCACTATACTTGTGGAACAAGTACTGAAAATCAAAATCGCAGCATGCACAGTGTAGACTGTGCCTACATTTTAAACTGCACTCACACTGTACGATGGTGATCCTCTTTTATGAAGAAAAAGATTGTTACAGTTATCCTAAAACTATTCCCAGCATGTACAGTGTAGCCCGTGACTACATTTTATACTGCACTCAGACTGCAAGAAAAGTTAAAGGAGAACTGTATTATGTTAGAATTAATAAAAAGTTTGATAGTTTAGAGTAAAGATAATAAATATTTTCAGAAAATCTCACCTCAGCATGTACAGTGTAGACTGTGCCTACTTTTCTACTGCACTCACACTGTAAGGTGAGAAGTTTCTTCAAATATTGTGAGGAAAATATTTTTATAGAGCTAATATTTTGACTTGGGGTTTCTAAAATATGTAGTGTAAAAATTACTAAAATTACTAAAATGTTATATTTTTTCTCTTTTTTTTTTTTTAAAACATAGTTTAAAAAAAAAAAATCATTGTGTAAGGTCTTCACCTTACAAGTTTTCAAAGAGCAGAGACTCGAAAGTCTTGCTACTCTTTGTTAGGGTAGGACTCATAGTCTTACCACGTTGGGCGCCATTTGTTACGGATTTATTAGGAGAAATTAATTGAATTGTAGATATAACAAATTTGTGACACCATGTTGTGCCATTTGTTACAGAACTATTAGGAGAGTTAATTGGATCAGATAACAAACTTCTGGTATTGGAAACTAAGAGAAAAACCATTCTGTCAAAAAGTAAAAGACGAATAAAATCAAAGGAAATTACAAATTGGAATCCAGAAATTTTATTCAACCAACCATACAGTCCACCTTTCCGCTCAACCCCCCAACATTTGGTCCAACAAACCGGATTTGAAACCAGCCAGGATATAGTCGAAAAACAAGGTAAGTGCAAGTCATTTTTTTCAGATTAGATCACATTCCATTTTTTTGGATGTTGCAGTCTTTTAAAAAGAAAAAGACCGGGTAAAAATTATAAAAAAGTTGGGTTAGAGACACATTTTTTTTATACAAAAAAAAAAAAAAAACCCAGTTTAGTGAATACGACACCCTCTTACGGAATTATGAAGAATCAGTTGATAAAATTTTAGCTGAGACACTTTATAAACGATTACATTTATTTTGTTACAACCGACTTGTACAAAATCAAGTATTTGTAGAAAACAATTTGGCAAGCACAAAATTTTCGTGAAAACAGAAACAAGTTGGTTTTTAATCGTCACTTATAATTTCTCAAATATTTCGGTACAAATTTTCGATAGCAAAAATTTTGTGGAATTTCATTTCATTTTTTTGAAGTTATTTGAATTTTTTTTGGAAATTCTTGAAATTTTCACAGGTTTCCTGAAAATTTTTTATCGAATTTGCTTTGAGAATTATTCTAATTTTATAATTTCATGTAATTGTTTTTGGAGTTTTGAAGATTCTTGAAATTTTCTTGAAATTTTCACAGGTTTCCTGAAAATTTTTTATCGAATTTGCTTTGAGAATTATTCTAATTTTATAATTTCATGTAATTGTGTTTGGAGTTTTGAAGATTCTTGAAATTTTCTTGAAATTTTCACAGGTTTCCGGAAAATTTTTATCGAATTTGCGTTGAGAATTATTGGAATTTTTGGATTTCGTGGATTTTTTTTGGAGTTCTGGAAATTTTTGAATTAATTCTGGAAATTTTTTCTGAAATTTGTTTTGAAATTTTTCACGTTTATTGAAGTTTTTCGGATTAGCTTGGAGAAAGTATTGGAATTTGAGAATTCATTAGGATTTTTTTGGAAATTATTAAAATTTTTTGAAATTTTAGCAAATTTCTTGAATTTTTTTCGAATTCCATTGAATTTTTGAAACTTTTTAAATCCAGGCATTGCCAATTCATTATTTGTTTCGGTACACAATATTAACATTTTTAATATATTTTACTATTTCTTTTGTACATTTTTATACTATTTATCAATAGTTTTCAGGACAAGTAATCGACATTTCGAAGATTTTCTTTCTCGCTACTTCATTTAACACAGGAATTTCGGTTATTTAGGCGGTATGGATGTATTAAATGAAAAACAGGTCGCTTATCTCGACAAACTTCAGAAAATGAGAAAAAACTTTTCGAAAGACAGCCCTGCTCGAAAAAAACGGGAATATTATGAATCGCGGATTGCCAAGCTCGAAAAACTGTGGTCAGAATTTTTAGAAAATGATAAAGGGTCAAGGAAATATGAAGACACAGCTGCCATCCACCAAATGTTGGGGGGTTGAGCTGAAAGGTTAATGATCCTGTTGGCCATTCAGTTACGGAGATTAAGAATAAGGCAAACATTTTCGATGGATTGGTAGCTCCCTGTCCCAAAAAACTTGGGAAAAACAGAGCCTGATTTTGATCACCATGTGGTACTGTTGTCAAAGTTAGATGAAGACGTAGACTATTATCTGATGGAGCACCATCTCGTAGCCAAGGACGTGCGCCTACGTGTCTACGCCAATCTTCCACGATGCTTCTAGTTCACACGTAGTTACATCAATTATTCGTGATCCAGCTGTCAACCATGACTTCGGAAACTTACACCTGGCAATATCTATTAAATGGTGAAGCAGTAAGAGCTTGAGAACACACGATTCTAAACTTAATCCTTTATTGACGACGTATGAATTCAAAACATATAAATCCTCTGCCATAAACCCTCCAATTGTTTGGTCCACATCTCGAGTCTTGTTGAAACCTCCTTTCCTAATTACTTCGTTCATTTGTGTCGCAGTGGGAGTAGCTGTTAATAATCCACCTGTGAATTCATAAAGTGCGGCGCCTATGTAAAATCTGTTTGGCGTCTTCGCAATAGTACATCTTCGCACAACCTGTTCATTGTGTAAAGTACTAGTTCCATAAGCCATTGTTGAACTCCATGAGAGAGGCGAAATGTTTGGATATATCCAACGGTCCGGGACAGCGACGTTATTAACTCCTAAAGTATCCGCATAGTAACCGTCCATAATTTGGTTATGCTCTATGAACGCATTTTGATTCTGCGGGATGCCGGCTAAGAAGTTATATAAGTCTCCAGCCATATGTGTGTTGCTAGCTGTTGGCGTCTTCATCACCTTCGCCATATCAGCACTTTCGTCAACATCATGCATCGTGTGGGTGAAAATGTTGCCATTTAAACAATGCATTGTTTTATTGTGAGTTCGCGCAGACGCTTCGAGATAATTGCGTCCGGTAAGTTCTTTGAATTGTGTTGTCAATTGGTCATACATTAGTTTGTGTGGTATAGTGTCTACTATTGATGATAATCTCTCTTCCTCAGACATAGCAATTTCAACAGCGAAACAATTAAATTGTTCTAAAGTGTATAATGTCTGGTTTACCCAACCTGGGCCCCACAGTGCCAAACCCACCAAATTACTGAGTCGGCGCGAGTAGCATCCAGTATGTAGAAACCATCCAGCGCATGCAGATGGGTTATTTCTAAGCTTTGATGCTATACGATCAGCAACGGCTCGACGCTGTGATTCGAAATCTATTGGCTTTGGTCGTTCTTTGCTTTCTTGAACTTTCTTTGTTTGACCTTTACGATTTTCTTCTGTCTCTACAGTCTTTGGGTCTTTACTGTTTGGTTTCCTTTTTGGTTGAGTGAAGTCTCCATTTTGTATTTTTTCTTCCTGACGTTTCAAGTTTAAGAATTCCGAATGGTCGTCAGTCATCCCAGCCAATACCGTATCGAGTAAATTCAATCTTCGCTGAACATCCTTATCGAGCAGAGCGAAGTATGTCATATGATCACGAATTCCTATACAATAATAAGTTGATAAGTATTCGTCGCTTGTTTTCGATCTTTGAGCTATTATGTCACTAAGTTGATTTGTAGGACCAGGATTTAATTCTATTCCGACTAGTTGGTCAGCAATTGTTGCAGAACTGTGTCTCTGGCCCTGAAATACTGTTGCCCACACAGGGTTTTGTAGGTCAAGATGTTGTTGTCGACCTAACTTATTGAACGTGGCATTAACATAGGCCTGACCATCGCCCACGTGGTTAACGAAGTAACTGTCTGTGTTCTTAATTGTAAATTGTCCTGCGAATGTTTGATTTGAGAATGGTCCAAAATAGGATATTGTCGGTATTTCACTGTCGAGTATTGTTATTCTAGTGAACACCTTGAGGGGAGAAGTTACGTTAATACTATATTTATATGTGCCCCGAGACAGCTCAAAGGGATTGCTGTCGCGTATGCCCGGCCATATATTTGTTATTGTCACTGAATCGCTGATCGAGGTTAGGTCAGTAACTAAATAGTTCGTAAATAAGTCGCGTGAAATTAGAGGGGCAAAGCTCATTTCCGGACTTTAGCACACAGGTTGCGGCGATCGTGGCACGCTAACGCTGCGTTTCTTTCCCCTGCGACTTGAGATCCGAGTAGAGCATCGAGTCGCAGGTTGGCTAAATAAACCTATAATTGCAAAATGCAAAAATAACATACAAGCACCACTCTACAAAAAAAATAAGAGACAAAGATCACAAAAAGAAATTTAGTACATCACCTGATGTCACTTGAATACAAAAATACCACAATAGCTGTGGTGAGTACGGTTTGTAAGGAGAATAAGAGAAGAAAGAAAAATTTCCCTCTTTATTTTTCTTATATATCTGTGCAGTCTAAAACTAAATCAATCTTGTGTAATCTTTGGTAGATCAAAATCAGATTTTTGTGCGGAATTTAACTCGGGAATTAATAATTTTAAAAACAGAGGAAAAAATACTGATATTGTTTTTTTTATTAATCAGTGTTATCAAAAAAAAAAAACAATTAATGGCACATTTTAATTTATCAGACAATTTAAGATAAAGCAAAAAAAAAAACAAAATCATTTTTTTATATTTACTTACCGATAATTATTTGGTAAATTCAAGAAAAAAGTGTAATAACTATTTAATTAGAAACTAAGAGAAAAACCATTCTGTCAAAAAGTAAAAGACGAATAAAATCAAAGGAAATTACAAATTGGAATCCAGAAATTTTATTCAACCAACCATACAGTCCACCTTTCAGCTCAACCCCCCAACATTTGGTCCAACAAACCGGATTTGAAACCAGCCAGGATATAGTCGAAAAACAAGGTAAGTGCAAGTCATTTTTTTCAGATTAGATCACATTCCATTTTTTTGGATGTTGCAGTCTTTTAAAAAGAAAAAGACCGGGTAAAAATTATAAAAAAGTTGGGTTAGAGACACATTTTTTTTATACAAAAAAAAAAAAAAAAAAACCCAGTTTAGTGAATACGACACCCTCTTACGGAATTATGAAGAATCAGTTGATAAAATTTTAGCTGAGACACTTTATAAACGATTACATTTATTTTGTTACAACCGACTTGTACAAAATCAAGTATTTGTAGAAAACAATTTGGCAAGCACAAAATTTTCGTGAAAACAGAAACAAGTTGGTTTTTAATCGTCACTTATAATTTCTCAAATATTTCGGTACAAATTTTCGATAGCAAAAATTTTGTGGAATTTCATTTCATTTTTTTGAAGTTATTTGAATTTTTTTTGGAAATTCTCGAATTTGCTTTGAGAATTATTCTAATTTTATAATTTCATGTAATTGTTTTTGGAGTTTTGAAGATTCTTGAAATTTTCTTGAAATTTTCACACGTTTCCTGAAAATTTTTTATCGAATTTGCTTTGAGAATTATTCTAATTTTATAATTTCATGTAATTGTGTTTGGAGTTTTGAAGATTCTTGAAATTTTCTTGAAATTTTCACAGGTTTCCGGAAAATTTTTATCGAATTTGCGTTGAGAATTATTGGAATTTTTGGATTTCGTGGATTTTTTTTGGAGTTCTGGAAATTTTTGAATTAATTCTGGAAATTTTTTCTGAAATTTGTTTTGAAATTTTTCACGTTTATTGAAGTTTTTCGGATTAGCTTGGAGAAAGTATTGGAATTTGAGAATTCATTAGGATTTTTTTGGAAATTATTAAAATTTTTTGAAATTTTAGCAAATTTCTTGAATTTTTTTCGAATTCCATTGAATTTTTGAAACTTTTTAAATCCAGGCATTGCCAATTCATTATTTGTTTCGGTACACAATATTAACATTTTTAATATATTTTACTATTTCTTTTGTACATTTTTATACTATTTATCAATAGTTTTCAGGACAAGTAATCGACATTTCGAAGATTTTCTTTCTCGCTACTTCATTTAACACAGGAATTTCGGTTATTTAGGCGGTATGGATGTATTAAATGAAAAACAGGTCGCTTATCTCGACAAACTTCAGAAAATGAGAAAAAACTTTTCGAAAGACAGCCCTGCTCGAAAAAATCGGGAATATTATGAATCGCGGATTGCCAAGCTCGAAAAACTGTGGTCAGAATTTTTAGAAAATGATAAAGGGTCAAGGAAATATGAAGACACAGCTGCCATCCACCAAATGTTGGGGGGTTGAGCTGAAAGGTTAATGATCCTGTTGGCCATTCAGTTACGTAGATTAAGAATAAGGCAAACATTTTCGATGGATTGGTAGCTCCCTGTCCCAAAAAACTTGGGAAAAACAGAGCCTGATTTTGATCACCATGTGGTACTGTTGTCAAAGTTAGATGAAGACGTAGACTATTATCTGATGGAGCACCATCTCGTAGCCAAGGACGTGCGCCTACGTGTCTACGCCAATCTGCACCTCTATTCCACGATGCTTCTAGTTCACACGTAGTTACATCAATTATTCGTGATCCAGCTGTCAACCATGACTTCGGAAACTTACACCTGGCAATATCTATTAAATGGTGAAGCAGTAAGAGCTTGAGAACACACGATTCTAAACTTAATCCTTTATTGACGACGTATGAATTCAAAACATATAAATCCTCTGCCATAAACCCTCCAATTGTTTGGTCCACATCTCGAGTCTTGTTGAAACCTCCTGTCCTAATTACTTCGTTCATTTGTGTCGCAGTGGGAGTAGCTGTTAATAATCCACCTGTGAATTCATAAAGTGCAGCGCCTATGTAAAATCTGTTTGGCGTCTTCGCAATAGTACATCTTCGCACAACCTGTTCATTGTGTAAAGTACTAGTTCCATAAGCCATTGTTGAACTCCATGAGAGAGGCGAAATGTTTGGATATGTCCAACGGTCCGGGACAGCGACGTTATTAACTCCTAAAGTATCCGCATAGTAACCGTCCATAATTTGGTTATGCTCTATGAACGCATTTTGATTCTGCGGGATGCCGGCTAAGAAGTTATATAAGTCTCCAGCCATATGTACGTTGCTAGCTGTTGGCGTCTTCATCACCTTCGCCATATCAGCACTTTCGTCAACATCATGCATCGTGTGGGTGAAAATGTTGCCATTTAAACAATGCATTGTTTTATTGTGAGTTCGCGCAGACGCTTCGAGATAATTGCGTCCGGTAAGTTCTTTGAATTGTGTTGTCAATTGGTCATACATTAGTTTGTGTGGTATAGTGTCTACTGTTGATGATAATCTCTCTTCCTCAGACATAGCAATATCAACAGCGAAACAATTAAATTGTTCTAAAGTGTATAATGTCTGGTTTACCCAACCTGGGCCCCACAGTGCCAAACCCACCAAATTACTGAGTCGGCGCGAGTAGCATCCAGTATGTAGAAACCATCCAGCGCATGCAGATGGGTTATTTCTAAGCTTTGATGCTATACGATCAGCAACGGCTCGACGCTGTGGCTTTGGTCGTTCTTTGCTTTCTTGAACTTTCTTTGTTTGACCTTTACGATTTTCTTCTGTCTCTACAGTCTTTGGGTCTTTACTGTTTGGTTTCCTTTTTGGTTGAGTGAAGTCTCCATTTTGTATTTTTTCTTCCTGACGTTTCAAGTTTAAGAATTCCGAATGGTCGTCAGTCATCCCAGCCAATACCGTATCGAGTAAATTCAATCTTCGCTGAACATCCTTATCGAGCAGAGCGAAGTATGTCATATGATCACGAATTCCTATACAATAATAAGTTGATAAGTATTCGTCGCTTGTTTTCGATCTTTGAGCTATTATGTCACTAAGTTGATTTGTAGGACCAGGATTTAATTCTATTCCGACTAGTTGGTCAGCAATTGTTGCAGAACTGTGTCTCTGGCCCTGAAATACTGTTGCCCACACAGGGTTTTGTAGGTCAAGATGTTGTTGTCGACCTAACTTATTGAACGTGGCATTAACATAGGCCTGACCATCGCCCACGTGGTTAACGAAGTAACTGCCTGTGTTCTTAATTGTAAATTGTCCTGCGAATGTTTGATTTGAGAATGGTCCAAAATAGGATATTGTCGGTATTTCACTGTCGAGTATTGTTATTCTAGTGAACACCTTGAGGGGAGAAGTTACGTTAATACTATATTTATATGTGCCCCGAGACAGCTCAAAGGGATTGCTGTCGCGTATGCCCGGCCATATATTTGTTATTGTCACTGAATCGCTGATCGAGGTTAGGTCAGTAACTAAATAGTTCGTAAATAAGTCGCGTGAAATTAGAGGGACAAAGCTCATTTCCGGACTTTGGCACACCGGTTGCGGCGATCGTGGCACGCTAACGCTGCGTTTCTTTCCCCTGCGACTTGAGATCCGAGTAGAGCATCGAGTCGCAGGTTGGCTAAATAAACCTATAATTGCAAAATGCAAAAATAACATACAAGCACCACTCTACAAAAAAAATAAGAGACAAAGATCACAAAAAGAAATTTAGTACATCACCTGATGTCACTTGAATACAAAAATACCACAATATCCGCAATATCTGTGCAGTCTAAAACTAAATCAATCTTGTGTAATCTTTGGTAGATCAAAATCAGATTTTTGTGCGGAATTTAACTCGGGAATTAATAATTTTAAAAACAGAGGAAAAAATACTGATATTGTTTTTTTTATTAATCAGTGTTATCAAAAAAAAAAACAATTAATGGCACATTTTAATTTATCAGACAATTTAAGATAAAGCAAAAAAAAAAACAAAATCATTTTTTTATATTTACTTACCGATAATTATTTGGTAAATTCAAGAAAAAAGTGTAATAACTATTTAATTAGAAACTAAGAGAAAAACCATTCGGTCAAAAAGTAAAAGACGAATAAAATCAAAGGAAATTACAAATTGGAATCCAGAAATTTTATTCAACCAACTATACAGTCCACCTTTCAGCTCAACCCCCCAACATTTGGTCCAACAAACCGGATTTGAAACCAGCCAGGATATAGTCGAAAAACAAGGTAAGTGCAAGTCATTTTTTTCAGATTAGATCACATTCCATTTTTTTGGATGTTGCAGTCTTTTAAAAAGAAAAAGACCGGGTAAAAATTATAAAAAAGTTGGGTTAGAGACACATTTTTTTTATACAAAAAAAAAAAAAAAAAACCCCAGTTTAGTGAATACGACACCCTCTTACGGAATTATGAAGAATCAGTTGATAAAATTTTAGCTGAGACACTTTATAAACGATTACATTTATTTTGTTACAACCGACTTGTACAAAATCAAGTATTTGTAGAAAACAATTTGGCAAGCACAAAATTTTCGTGAAAACAGAAACAAGTTGGTTTTTAATCGTCACTTATAATTTCTCAAATATTTCGGTACAAATTTTCGATAGCAAAAATTTTGTTGAATTTCATTTCATTTTTTTGAAGTTATTTGAATTTTTTTTGGAAATTCTTGAAATTTTCACAGGTTTCCTGAAAATTTTTTATCGAATTTGCTTTGAGAATTATTCTAATTTTATAATTTCATGTAATTGTTTGGAGTTTTGAAGATTCTTGAAATTTTCTTGAAATTTTCACAGGTTTCCTGAAAATTTTTTATCGAATTTGCTTTGAGAATTATTCTAATTTTATAATTTCATGTAATTGTGTTTGGAGTTTTGAAGATTCTTGAAATTTTCTTGAAATTTTCACAGGTTTCCGGAAAATTTTTATCGAATTTGCGTTGAGAATTATTGGAATTTTTGGATTTCGTGGATTTTTTTTGGAGTTCTGGAAATTTTTGAATTAATTCTGGAAATTTTTTCTGAAATTTGTTTTGAAATTTTTCACGTTTATTGAAGTTTTTCGGATTAGCTTGGAGAAAGTTTTGGAATTTGAGAATTCATTAGGATTTTTTTGGAAATTATTAAAATTTTTTGAAATTTTAGCAAATTTCTTCAATTTTTTTCGAATTCCATTGAATTTTTGAAACTTTTTAAATCCAGGCATTGCCAATTCATTATTTGTTTCGGTACACAATATTAACATTTTTAATATATTTTACTATTTCTTTTGTACATTTTTATACTATTTATCAATAGTTTTCAGGACATTTCGAAGATTTTCTTTCTCGCTACTTCATTTAACACAGGAATTTCGGTTATTTAGGCGGTATGGATGTATTAAATGAAAAACAGGTCGCTTACTTATCTCGACAAACTTCAGAAAATGAGAAAAAACTTTTCGAAAGACAGCCCTGCTCGAAAAAATCGGGAATATTATGAATCGCGGATTGCCAAGCTCGAAAAACTGTGGTCAGAATTTTTAGAAAATGATAAAGGGTCAAGGAAATATGAAGACACAGCTGCCATCCACCAAATGTTGGGGGGTTGAGCTGAAAGGTTAATGATCCTGTTGGCCATTCAGTTACGTAGATTAAGAATAAGGCAAACATTTTCGATGGATTGGTAGCTCCCTGTCCCAAAAAACTTGGGAAAAACAGAGCCTGATTTTGATCACCATGTGGTACTGTTGTCAAAGTTAGATGAAGACGTAGACTATTATCTGATGGAGCACCATCTCTGCACCTCTATTCCACGATGCTTCTAGTTCACACGTAGTTACATCAATTATTCGTGATCCAGCTGTCAACCATGACTTCGGAAACTTACACCTGGCAATATCTATTAAATGGTGAAGCAGTAAGAGCTTGAGAACACACGATTCTAAACTTAATCCTTTATTGACGACGTATGAATTCAAAACATATAAATCCTCTGCCATAAACCCTCCAATTGTTTGGTCCACATCTCGAGTCTTGTTGAAACCTCCTGTCCTAATTACTTCGTTCATTTGTGTCGCAGTGGTAGTAGCTGTTAATAATCCACCTGTGAATTCATAAAGTGCAGCGCCTATGTAAAATCTGTTTGGCGTCTTCGCAATAGTACATCTTCGCACAACCTGTTCATTGTGTAAAGTACTAGTTCCATAAGCCATTGTTGAACTCCATGAGAGAGGCGAAATGTTTGGATATGTCCAACGGTCCGGGACAGCGACGTTATTAACTCCTAAAGTATCCGCATAGTAACCGTCCATAATTTGGTTATGCTCTATGAACGCATTTTGATTCTGCGGGATGCCGGCTAAGAAGTTATATAAGTCTCCAGCCATATGTATGTTGCTAGCTGTTGGCGTCTTCATCACCTTCGCCATATCAGCACTTTCGTCAACATCATGCATCGTGTGGGTGAAAATGTTGCCATTTAAACAATGCATTGTTTTATTGTGAGTTCGCGCAGACGCTTCGAGATAATTGCGTCCGGTAAGTTCTTTGAATTGTGTTGTCAATTGGTCATACATTAGTTTGTGTGGTATAGTGTCTACTGTTGATGATAATCTCTCTTCCTCAGACATAGCAATATCAACAGCGAAACAATTAAATTGTTCTAAAGTGTATAATGTCTGGTTTACCCAACCTGGGCCCCACAGTGCCAAACCCACCAAATTACTGAGTCGGCGCGAGTAGCATCCAGTATGTAGAAACCATCCAGCGCATGCAGATGGGTTATTTCTAAGCTTTGATGCTATACGATCAGCAACGGCTCGACGCTGTGGCTTTGGTCGTTCTTTGCTTTCTTGAACTTTCTTTGTTTGACCTTTACGATTTTCTTCTGTCTCTACAGTCTTTGGGTCTTTACTGTTTGGTTTCCTTTTTGGTTGAGTGAAGTCTCCATTTTGTATTTTTTCTTCCTAACGTTTCAAGTTTAAGAATTCCGAATGGTCGTCAGTCATCCCAGCCAATACCGTATCGAGTAAATTCAATCTTCGCTGAACATCCTTATCGAGCAGAGCGAAGTATGTCATATGATCACGAATTCCTATACAATAATAAGTTGATAAGTATTCGTCGCTTGTTTTCGATCTTTGAGCTATTATGTCACTAAGTTGATTTGTAGGACCAGGATTTAATTCTATTCCGACTAGTTGGTCAGCAATTGTTGCAGAACTGTGTCTCTGGCCCTGAAATACTGTTGCCCACACAGGGTTTTGTAGGTCAAGATGTTGTTGTCGACCTAACTTATTGAACGTGGCATTAACATAGGCCTGACCATCGCCCACGTGGTTAACGAAGTAACTGCCTGTGTTCTTAATTGTAAATTGTCCTGCGAATGTTTGATTTGAGAATGGTCCAAAATAGGATATTGTCGGTATTTCACTGTCGAGTATTGTTATTCTAGTGAACACCTTGAGGGGAGAAGTTACGTTAATACTATATTTATATGTGCCCCGAGACAGCTCAAAGGGATTGCTGTCGCGTATGCCCGGCCATATATTTGTTATTGTCACTGAATCGCTGATCGAGGTTAGGTCAGTAACTAAATAGTTCGTAAATAAGTCGCGTGAAATTAGAGGGACAAAGCTCATTTCCGGACTTTGGCACACCGGTTGCGGCGATCGTGGCACGCTAACGCTGCGTTTCTTTCCCCTGCGACTTGAGATCCGAGTAGAGCATCGAGTCGCAGGTTGGCTAAATAAACCTATAATTGCAAAATGCAAAAATAACATACAAGCACCACTCTACAAAAAAAATAAGAGACAAAGATCACAAAAAGAAATTTAGTACATCACCTGATGTCACTTGAATACAAAAATACCACAATAGCTGTGGTGAGTACGGTTTGTAAGGAGAATAAGAGAAGAAAGAAAAATTTCCCTCTTTATTTTTCTTATATATCTGTGCAGTCTAAAACTAAATCAATCTTGTGTAATCTTTGGTAGATCAAAATCAGATTTTTGTGCGGAATTTAACTCGGGAATTAATAATTTTAAAAACAGAGGAAAAAATACTGATATTGTTTTTTTTATTAATCAGTGTTATCAAAAAAAAAACAATTAATGGCACATTTTAATTTATCAGACAATTTAAGATAAAGCAAAAAAAAAAAACAAAATCATTTTTTTATATTTACTTACCGATAATTATTTGGTAAATTCAAGAAAAAAGTGTAATAACTATTTAATTAGAAACTAAGAGAAAAACCATTCTGTCAAAAAGTAAAAGACGAATAAAATCAAAGGAAATTACAAATTGGAATCCAGAAATTTTATTCAACCAACCATACAGTCCACCTTTCAGCTCAACCCCCCAACATTTGGTCCAACAAACCGGATTTGAAACCAGCCAGGATATAGTCGAAAAACAAGGTAAGTGCAAGTCATTTTTTTCAGATTAGATCACATTCCATTTTTTTGGATGTTGCAGTCTTTTAAAAAGAAAAAGACCGGGTAAAAATTATAAAAAAGTTGGGTTAGAGACACATTTTTTTTATACAAAAAAAAAAAAAAAAACCCAGTTTAGTGAATACGACACCCTCTTACGGAATTATGAAGAATCAGTTGATAAAATTTTAGCTGAGACACTTTATAAACGATTACATTTATTTTGTTACAACCGACTTGTACAAAATCAAGTATTTGTAGAAAACAATTTGGCAAGCACAAAATTTTCGTGAAAACAGAAACAAGTTGGTTTTTAATCGTCACTTATAATTTCTCAAATATTTCGGTACAAATTTTCGATAGCAAAAATTTTGTGGAATTTCATTTCATTTTTTTGAAGTATTTGAATTTTTTTGGAAATTCTTGAAATTTTCACAGGTTTCCTGAAAATTTTTTATCGAATTTGCTTTGAGAATTATTCTAATTTTATAATTTCATGTAATTGTTTTTGGAGTTTTGAAGATTCTTGAAATTTTCTTGAAATTTTCACAGGTTTCCTGAAAATTTTTTATCGAATTTGCTTTGAGAATTATTCTAATTTTATAATTTCATGTAATTGTGTTTGGAGTTTTGAAGATTCTTGAAATTTTCTTGAAATTTTCACAGGTTTCCGGAAAATTTTTATCGAATTTGCGTTGAGAATTATTGGAATTTTTGGATTTCGTGGATTTTTTTTGGAGTTCTGGAAATTTTTGAATTAATTCTGGAAATTTTTTCTGAAATTTGTTTTCAAATTTTTCACGTTTATTGAAGTTTTTCGGATTAGCTTGGAGAAAGTTTTGGAATTTGAGAATTCATTAGGATTTTTTTGGAAATTATTAAAATTTTTTGAAATTTTAGCAAATTTCTTGAATTTTTTTCGAATTCCATTGAATTTTTGAAACTTTTTAAATCCAGGCATTGCCAATTCATTATTTGTTTCGGTACACAATATTAACATTTTTAATATATTTTACTATTTCTTTTGTACATTTTTATACTATTTATCAATAGTTTTCAGGACAAGTAATCGACATTTCGAAGATTTTCTTTCTCGCTACTTCATTTAACACAGGAATTTCGGTTATTTAGGCGGTATGGATGTATTAAATGAAAAACAGGTCGCTTATCTCGACAAACTTCAGAAAATGAGAAAAAACTTTTCGAAAGACAGCCCTGCTCGAAAAAATCGGGAATATTATGAATCGCGGATTGCCAAGCTCGAAAAACTGTGGTCAGAATTTTTAGAAAATGATAAAGGGTCAAGGAAATATGAAGACACAGCTGCCACCCACGTTTATTTTATTGACACCCGTGTCAAAGCGTTCGAGACATATGAGTGTTTTTTAGATACGCTTCAAATTGGTCTAGCCACCCTAATCTCGGTCAGTTCGCAAACAATAACTGATTTTGAAAATTTGGTAAAAGAGTTTCGAGAATTAGCTTCAGATTATGAGGACGCCCCTCAAACGACGAGAACTGTTGGTTGGTTACGAGCCACCAAAGAAGGACTGGACGAATTATGGAAAGATATCAGATCCTCCCATAATCTGTTAAATCAAGATGAAGTCGACAAAAGTGCAATAGATAAATGTAATACTGATTTTAAACAGATCAGGAGTTCTTATTTTCAGATAGGAGGTGATATTTATACGCAAATAGAATCATTAGCAACCTCGACAAATCCCATGGTACCAGGTACACCCACCAATAGTTCCAATAGTTCGGGTACACCAGGTACACCCACCAATAGTTCCAATAGTTCGGGAACTATTGGTGGGTGTACCTGGTACCATGGGATTTGTCGAGGTTGCTAATGATTCTATTTGCGTATAAATATCACCTCCTATCTGAAAATAAGAACTCCTGATCTGTTTAAAATCAGTATTACATTTATCTATTGCACTTTTGTCGACTTCATCTTGATTTAACAGATTATGGGAGGATCTGATATCTTTCCATAACTCACGTAAAACTTCCAACAGTAAATATTCCCAGATTTTCTGGTAACTACTCTAATTGGAGATCCTTTAGAGACTTATTTGTAGCCGTTGTAAAAAATCACCCGACTCTTTCGGACGTAGAAAAACTGTATTATTTAGCTAGCCATTGTGATGGTCGTCCAAAAGAGATCATTACGAAATTTCCACTCGAAGCGACAAGTTTTGAACCCGCTTGGGAAGCTCTCACCAAGAATTATGACAATAAAAGGATTTTGGCAGGCGCTCAACTTAACGTTCTCTTGTCCGTTCCCGTACAAAAAAGTGAAACTTCAGCATCTATCAGAGTAATACAAGACACTATTAATGATGGCCTCAGCTCGTTACGGGCTCTCGAGGTAAAGGTCGATGAATGGGACCCGATTTTAATTTTTCTAGTTACCCAACGGTTACCAAATCTGTCCCACGCATTATGGGAAACTCAATTAGAAGATTCGATTGAATTGCCCACTTGGCAAGCAATGAACACCTTTTTATCAAACCGCTATCGCACACTTGAGGCAATTGAATCTAAAAGAAATTCTAATTCTCAAAAATTAACAACCGTTGCTAATTCCCCTGCAAAGGTTCAGGCTCACCACTCGCAATCGGACACGAAGCCTTCCTTAAGTTGCAAGCTTTGTAGTGACTCCACACACGGGTTGAGATCGTGTCCACAGTTTTTAAAACTTAATCCTAAACAACGTTTTGAAATAGCTAAAGCTAAACACGTTTGTTTCAACTGTTTGGAAAATCATGCTTTTAAAGATTGCAAATCTAAACAGGTCTGTAAAAGATGCTCTAAGAAGCATCATACGTCCTTGCATTTCGAAAAGGCCAAGGATTCGAAGGGTGACAAACTTAATGGTACGGAAACTACGTCAACACAACTCGGTTCAACCAGTTCTCCTAAACCTTTCCCAAGTTTTGACACTACTTCACATTTAGCTGTAAATGGAAAAAGAGTTTTGTTAGCTACTGCTCTAGTTAATCTCAAAATTCGCAATAACCTTTATACTATGAGAGCTCTTATAGACCCAGGATCGGAATCTTCTTTCATCACTGAGTCTGCGATCCAAACTTTAAGAATATCTACCTTTCCCTGTAGTGCTCATATTGCCGGAGTTGGAGGCTCAACATCAAGTATTTCAAATAAATTCGCAGCAGTCGAATTGCACTCACATACTATAGCAGGTAATGTGCTAGAGTTAGAGGCCATTGTCCTTGAACGCGTTACTGGTCAACTACCGTCTCATCACCTTTCCACGACTGACTTACCACAAGTTCAAGGAATTAATTTAGCCGATCCCACGTTCTTTAAACCAGGAGACATTCATCTCCTGCTTAGGGCCGAAGTTTATGGACAAATCATTCGTCCAGGGGTTTACAACCTCGGCACCATTGTCGCTCAAGAGACAATTTTTGGTTACGTTCTAATAGGATGCGTGAACTCTACGTCACCATCACCCTTAAAATCGAAGAAAGTTCGTTCTTTTTTTTGTAACACAAAGTTAGAGCAAACCATTCAAAAATTCTGGGCATTAGAGGAAGTTCCCATTCAGACCTTTTTATCAAAGGATGATATCTATTGTGAAGAACATTTCATCTCCACTCATCGACGAGATTCAAGTGGTCGATACGTTGTAGAACTTCCGTTCGTAACAACTTTTCCCAAACAAAATTTTTCTAACGCATTCTCGAAATGTTGCGTTAAAACGTTTACAATCTACTGAGAGTATATTAGCAAAAAGGCCTAACATTAAACAAATGTATGACGACGTAATCTCAGAATATATAAGTCTTGGTCATATGACCACCGTTTCTCCTCCTGAGAAAAGTTCACTAGAATTAAATGGTGATAGAGTTCAAAATTTTTACCTGCCTCATCATGGGGTATTTAAGGAGCATAGTCTCAGCACAAAGTTACGGGTTGTGTTCGACGGCTCTTGCAAATCTAATAACGGAGTGTCTCTCAACGAAGTATTGTATCCCGGACCTCCTCTGCAAGCGAATATAGTGGATCTGCTCAATAGAATACGCTTATATCCATATATTTATAATTGCGACATCAAAATGATGTACCGCCAAATTCTTGTGTCAGATAAGCATACCGATTATCAACGAATTTTATTTAGAAACTCAAAAAACGAAATTCAGGACTATAAACTGCTCACGGTTACCTTTGGGCTTGCAAGCAGTCCTTTTCTTGTGATGCGATGCATAAAACAGCTGGCCATCGATGAAAGAGAACGGTTCCCTCTGGCAGCTAACATTTTAGAAAACTCCATCTACGTGGATGATATTTTTGCAGGGTCATTTAACTTAAACGAAGGTCAAGCTTCACAAAATGAACTCATTTCGTTATTAAACACTGCCGGGTTTGAGCTGCGAAAATGGACCTCAAACCATCCAGCTTTGTTAGAAACTATTCCCAAAGAATTTCACGCTATTCGTAATCTACATGAAGATGATAATACTTCATTCCTCAAAACCCTAGGGATTTTATGGGATTGTAAGAAAGATTGCTACACTTTCCATCCTCAAACTTCACAACTTGATTATCCTCTGACAAAGAGGAAGGTGTTCTCCGAAATCGCTAAGTTGTTCGATCCCGCCGGATGGCTTGCCCCAGTTATTGTTAAGGCAAAGATCCTCCTCCAAGACATCTGGAAAGACAAAACCGACTGGGACGATATTATTCAACCTGCTCAACTAAAACGATGGGAAACTTTTGTCCAACAGCTCTCTTCCTTAAGCACTATAACTATTCCAAGATGGTTCCATTACAATCACAGCTTTCAAATCGAAATACACGGATTTTGTGATGCCAGTACAAAAGCATATGCCGCATGTATATATATTCGAGTGGTAGATAATCAAAAGAAAGTTTATGTCAATTTAATGTCAGCTAAAACAAAGGTGGCGCCAATAAAAACAATTTCACTTCCGCGATTAGAACTGTGTGGTGCGTACTTACTGTCCAAATTGTTAAAATCGGTCACTAAGGGTTTGTCAGTTTCTCATATAAAAACTTTTGCATGGACTGATAGTATGATCGTGTTGGCATGGTTGAGAAAATCTCCCGACCATTGGAAGGTTTTTGTGGCCAACCGGGTCGCAAAAATTCATAATAATTGCGAGCAGACTATCTGGAATCATGTTAAAACAGATCATAATCCCGCAGATATTGCTTCCCGTGGAGTAGAACCCCAAAATTTAGCGTTCGATAAGATGTGGTGGAATGGCCCACAATTTTTACAGTCAGTGACTTTAAATTTCATTATCCCTGAGGTGGTTGAGACTGAGCTAGAGCATCGACCAAAACAGAGTTTTCACGCTTTTATGCGTCCTAATATTGAAGCTGTTCTAGAACGATTTTCTGATTTTCAAAAACTAGTCAGAGTAGCTTCTTATATATTCAGGTTTATAAATCTTCGAAAACCTCGTTGTGGCTATCAATATGTCAATCAAACAGAATACGAAGCATCTCGCATCCGTATCCTAAAATTAATTCAGTTAGAATTTTATTCTCAAGAGTATCACGAGTTATCACAGAAAAACCCATTATCGAAACATAGTTCGTTCCTTTCATTAAACCCGTTTCTTGACAATCACTGATTACTCAGAATCAATGGTCGATTATCGAATCTGACCGTTCCACTAAGTGAAAAATTCCCTGTGATAATCCCCCCTCAATCGAGGATAGCAAATTTGATTATTCACGACTTCCATCACAAAACATTACATGGAGGTATTCGATTAATGGAATCAGCCATAAGAAAACTATATTGGATTGCAAGACTTAATCAAAAACTTAAGAAGTACATACATAATTGCAAGAAATGTTTTCTCGAGCGCAAACAATTGCTTACGCAAATTATGGCTCCATTACCATTGGAGAGGTTAGCTCCTAACCAACTGTTTAATACGGTAGGACTCGACTTCGGAGGTCCAATCACTTTATTACGTTACGAAGGCCGCTGTAACACCACTACCAAGGGCTACATTTGTCTATTTGTTTGTTTCAGCACCAAGGCACTTCATTTGGAGGCAGTGTCAGATTTGTCTACCAAAAGGTTTCTTGATGCCTTTGAACGTTTTTTCTCTCGCAGAGGACTTTGTCAAAACATTTATTGTGACAACGGTACGAACTTTGTTGGAGCGAACACAATATTGACAAAGGAATATCAAACTGCAATTAAAACAGCTTCGCTGCTCGAAAGGTGAACTTTCAATTTAATTGCCCTTCTGCGCCCCACATGGCTGGTTTAGCCGAGGCGGGCATTAAATCAGTCAAACACCATTTAAAAAGAACCTTATCCAATACTAGACTTACGTACGAAAAACTTAGTACGGTACTTTGTAGAATCGAAGCATGTTTAAATTCACGTCCATTAACTGCTCGAAGTGAAAACCCTGAGGATTTAGAGCCCCTTACTCCTGGCCATTTCATCCGAGGAGACTCACTTTTAGCTCCCCCAGAACCACGTATGGAAGTGGCAGAATCTGGGAATCTTAACCATACTTTCGATAAGTTAATTCAACTCAAACTGCATTTTTGGCAAAGATGGAAGAACGAATATATTCACACCCTGCAGCAGCGAAATAAGTGGAAACAACCTACTAATAATCTAAAAATAAATGATCTAGTCGTTATTAAAGACGCAAATTCTTCTCCTCAAAATTGGAGCCTAGGAAGAGTCCTTAAATTATTTCCTGGAAAGGATGGTCAAGTTCGGGTGGTAGAGCTTAGAACTCAGTCAGGGATTTATCGTCGGCCGATCACTAAACTCGCAAAACTTCCTTTTGAATCTCCAACCTAAGGTCATTACATTTTGCCAACAAATTTTATTTTAATTTTAACTAACACACAATTTTTCATACGAGATATTAATACATTTTTTGAGTTTTTCTTCACAGAGTAATATCCTAATACATTACATCAACACATCAAAAGCGTATAGTATACCAAAGGCCTTACGCAGTGGAACGATGACTGAAAGATTTTGACTATTATGTCAAATTATTGTAATCTTTATATCATTGTGAAATTGCTTGGCAAAAATATTTGTACTGTATGTTTTCTTTTAAATGTCGGGTCTTCTCCTTAACACATCTATTTGTATTTTTACTAACAAGCTTTCTATTGGGCTAGGCTGTAGCCAGATGAATGAAACTGGTTATCCTACACATTACGTTACAGGTAATTACTGTAGTGCTCAGTTTCATGAAGCAACTCAGCCATGTTAAAAAATCATACTAAAGATAGATGATCACTAATTCCATTTGTTTATTTTCTTTTTAGGTAAATTTCCAGATTAACCATTAACTATCGATTGAAATATAATTGAACATCTAGGAAAGAAACCTCATCATCAAATTAGTTTTAAGCACACTTTTATAATTCCTTTGATTATAGATATATCATGAGCACCACATATTGTTATTAACGTAATTGAAAATGACACTTTTGTCAGGTTGTTGAAAAATTTTAAAATTTTAAGGATAAAAAAAAAAAAAAAAAAAAAAACCAATGACACTGTCGTCGTTGGTGTGTAAGAAATATTAATTAACTGTGCCATTAAATTGCAAATTTTCATCGGTCTTAGAGTTGTAAATCAATTTTTCAAGATATGCAGTTTTATATGCATCACTTACTTTTAACATTTTCGTTTTTTTTTCCTCTCTCCCGAAGTAGTTAATTCCTGTTTGAACCCCATAGTGGTTCAAGGAGGGGCTGTATGTTACGGGTTTTAAATAAACCTATAATTGCAAAATGCAAAAATAACATACAAGCACCAATCTACAAAAAAAATAAGAGACAAAGATCACAAAAAGAAATTTAGTACATCACCTGATGTCACTTGAATACAAAAATACCACAATAGCTGTGGTGAGTACGGTTTGTAAGGAGAATAAGAGAAGAAAGAAAAATTTCCCTCTTTATTTTTCTTATATATCTGTGCAGTCTAAAACTAAATCAATCTTGTGTAATCTTTAGTAGATCAAAATCAGATTTTTGTGCGGAATTTAACTCGGGAATTAATAATTTTAAAAACAGAGGAAAAAATACTGATATTGTTTTTTTTATTAATCAGTGTTATCAAAAAAAAAAAAACAATTAATGACACATTTTAATTTATCAGACAATTTAAGATAAAGCAAAAAAAAAAACAAAATCATTTTTTTATATTTACTTACCGATAATTATTTGGTAAATTCAAGAAAAAAGTGTAATAACTATTTAATTAGAAACTAAGAGAAAAACCATTCTGTCAAAAAGTAAAAGACGAATAAAATCAAAGGAAATTACAAATTGGAATCCAGAAATTTTATTCAACCACCATACAGTCCACCTTTCAGCTCAGATAGTTAATGGTTAATCTGGAAATTTACCTAAAAAGAAAATAAACAAATGGAATTAGTGATCATCTATCTTTAGTATGATTTTTTAACATGGCTGAGTTGCTTCATGAAACTGAGCACTACAGTAATTACCTATAACGTAATGTGTAGGATAACCAGTTTCATTCAGCTGGCTACAGCCTAGCCCAATAGAAAGCTTGTTAGTAAAAATACAAATAGATGTGTTAAGGAGAAGACCCGACATTTAAAAGAAAACATACAGTACAAATATTTTTGCCAAGCAATTTCACAATGATATAAAAGATTACAATAATTTGACATAATAGTCAAAATCTTTCAGTCATCGTTCCACTGCGTAAGGCCTTTGGTATACTATACGCTTTTGATGTGTTGATGTAATGTATTAGGATATTACTCTGTGAAGAAAAACTCAAAAAATGTATTAATATCTGGTATGAAAAATTGTGCATTTAGTTAAAATTAAAATAAAATTTGTTGGCAAAATGTAATGACCTTAGGTTGGAGATTCAAAAGGAAGTTTTGCGAGTTTAGTGATCGGCCGACGATAAATCCCTGACTGAGTTCTAAGCTCTACCACCCGAACTTGACCATCCTTTCCAGGAAATAATTTAAGGACTCTTCCTAGGCTCCAATTTTGAGGAGAAGAATTTGCGTCTTTAATAACGACTAGATCATTTATTTTTAGATTATTAGTAGGTTGTTTCCACTTATTTCGCTGCTGCAGGGTGTGAATATATTCGTTCTGTAATGCCCCCTTATCATTATGTACATAACAATATATATTATATGCTCTCTTTCTCTTATTATTATTATTCGTTAAGTTATCATAGTATTAGTTAATAAGAAAGTATAAGACATGTCTAGGTACTTAGTTTTAAGTTAGTTTATAATCAACTCTTGATTGGACTACACAATATAAATAAAATAAGTTTGAACTAGAATCATCTTGTTTTATTTAAAGATACCCTAGAGGTATCACATGGCGACCGTGACAGCTGCCATTTAGGCAGTCTGAAATTTTTTTGTAAAATAAAAATAATTTTTCAAAAATAAAGTTTAAAAAAAAAAGTGAATAAATGAAAAAAAAAAATGAAATTAAAATAATTTTCAAGAAAAATATAATTAAAATTTAAAAAAAAAAAAAAGAAAAAATCTTTAATTCGACTTCTGATTAGAATTTTTATTCAATAAAGAAATAAAAATTCTTTTTGTGATTTTTTAATGTGAAAAAGAAATGAAAATTTTTACTGAGATTTAATTTAAATCATTCAAAAAAAATTATTTTCACATCATGTTAATTATTTATTTGTAACATTTTTGGATTAATTTGGTTGAAAAAAAATTTCCATTTTTCTCAATAAAAACGCAATTATGTCAAAAAAAAAATTGTGAAAAATTAAAAAAAAAAAAAAAAAAAAAAAAAAAAAAATTTTAATAATGAAAATTAAAAATAAATTTCAAAAAGAAAAATTTTAAAAAAAAAAAAAAAGATAGAAAATTTTATAAAAATAAAAAAAATTAGAATTAAAGAAAAATTTTTTTAATTTAACTTACCTTAAGGTTCCTGAAAAAAAAAATATTTAGAAAACCTAAAATTGGAAAAAAAAAGGAAAAATGGCGACATAAAAATTTTTAATTGAAAAAAAATATTTTTCAAATAAAAAATTAAATCACGCCACAAAAAAAAAATTTTCTATAGAAAATTTGTATTCAAAAAAACGCGAACAACTTTAATAACAAAAAAAAAAAAAAAAATATAATTAGACTTACCTATACTTACCTTAAAACTTACCAAAAATAAAATGAAAATTAAAATTAATTTTCAAAAATAAAAATTTGAAAAAGAGCTGAAAATAAAAAAAAATTTAAGGGGACATAAGAATTTATAATTGAAAAAAAAAAAAAAAAATTTTTTTTTTCAAAAATAAAATCACGCCATAATACAAAAGAAAAAAGGCGCAAAAATTAAAAAAAAAAAAAAATATAGAACTTGAAAGTGAACTTATAAGTGAACAAGAGAAAAAAAAAATAGAACTTGGAAGTGAACTTAAAAAGTGAACAAAAAAAAAAAAAGGAAACTTGATAGTGAACTTGAAAACAAACATTTAAAATACTTACCAATAAACAAAAAAAAAAATAATAATAAGAATTTTTGACATTATGAATTAAAGAATTAATGGTTATATTCAAAAAAAAAAAAAGAAACTCTTATTTAATTATGATATTATAAAAAAAAAACATATGTGAGTCTCGGGACACACGGAAGAAGTGAAACTTCATGGCAAGTAGTATTTTCTGGGAAGGCTAAATAAATATTTAAAATGGCCAAGTGCATATAAGATATGACGCCGATCGATTTTTTCGACGGCGACTAGTTGATTTTTGCCCTTCGAATGCTGCGGCCAGTCGACTTAAAATTACTTGTTTTGGGGAATTCGGCGGCTTAGAAAAAATTAAAACCCAGCGACTGCTTGTACCTTGTTCGCATTCTAATTTAAATTCCAATTAAATTCCGGAAAACAAATTACCGTTCGCATTACAAAATTTGATGAGAAGTGGAATTTAAAAATTTAGAAAGAGAAAAAATTTTTGTTGTTGAAAATTTTGACTTTTTATCTCACTTTTTATCAATTTTATTTGGTTTTTTTTTTTCATTTTACTCGAATTTGACAAAAAAAATTGTTGCCAACTATAATAAAATTTCAAAAAGTGAGTGAAAGTAACTATAAATATAGAATTTTAACCCTGACAAACTAGAATATGAAAGTGGAATATACATATTCCGGAATATATTTTTATATGAAAAATCCAGTTCATTTTCCTGAAATATTCCGGAAAACAGCATATTCCACTAATGCGAAGACCATATTAGAGATAAAAGCATTTAAAAATTCTAAAATACTTTTTAAGCTCAAAAAGTTTAGTGGCATAAAATTATTTCAAAATGGCTAGATTTATGGCAACACTGATTGCAGATGATTTCTACTATATTTTAAGCTGTAAACACAATTCCGGTTATTAGCGACAATAATGTATGAAAAAACAGCAGCGTGGCTTAAATCATGTTTTCTTTTTGTTGCCCGAAAAGTTTAACCTAAAATAACTTTTTCAAATATGCCTGAAAAATTTCATGTTTATTAGTACTTCTTCTGAAATGGAATTGTAATAAACATATTCCTCCTGCATTTTATTAGTGTAATTTAATGTCAAAAATAAATTACACTAACAAACTACAAATTACATTAAGAAAAATTTTTTTCTCATTTCATCTAACCACTTGGTTAGGGTTCAGTTTCATCAAAAATTGAATCGAATAATCTAGTTATAAAAACCATCCACTAGAGGGACATCTGTTAATTCAATACAATTAGAAAGAGAACACAATATAAATTATCATTGTTTATTTTATTCTTTTCTTTTTATTTTCATGACAGCAGAAATGCCATGAAAAGTTTTTGAAGTGGTTTTTTTTTAAATTAATTTTATGAAAATAATGAAACATAATAAATTTAAATGAAAATTTTTAATTTTTTTTCACATCGATTTGGAAAAAAATTATTTTTTTTTTGCATTAAATAAAAAATTGTATAATTTTTCTTTTCGCGGATATGAAAAAAAAAAATTAGTGCTAAGTGCACAAAATTGTGAACGAAAAATAGAAAATTGTGGTTAAAAAATAAAAATATAATTGGAAAAATATTTGAAAATAAAAAAGGTTTGTGCCAAAAAAAAAACTTGTTGGTTCCCGGAAATTCATATTGTTTTTTTGTTCTTTCGTCTTTATTTCACAAAATTTTTTATTATTGTTTTGTTTTTTTGCCTTTTTTTTTGACAATAATCGTTCGGATTTTGACAATAGCCGTTCGGATTTTGCCTTTTTTTTTGACAATAATCGTTCGGTTTTTGACACTTACATTTTTTTCACTCTCAATCACAATGCCTCTAAAGAAGTTTCACTTCAAAAAAAAAAATAAATAAAAAATTTATTTGAATTTAAACATGATTGAAACAAAATAAAAATAAATTTGAAAAAAATATTGAAAATATTTACAAAATCAAAAAGCGAATTGAATTAGGGAAATTCTTTTCGAACTCAAAAAAAATAATAACATAAAAACATAAAATTATTACAACGTGAAAACATAAAATTATTGCAACATCATCACAACATAAATACACAACAACAAAAACAAAACATAAATTTATTTGCAACATCATCTGTTATACGAGCAGCAGCAACGACAACAGCAGCAGCAACGACAACAGCAGCAGCAGCTACGAAAATTCAATCAGCAACAGCAAAGCAGTCAACTAGAAGCAGCAGCAAAATCAACAACAAGTACTTTACTAATTAATAATTTTTTTTTATACAAATAAATTTTTAAATATACTTTTTATATATTTTAATTAAAATAAGATAGAAATAATGTTGATCCAAATTGTTTCTTAAACAATTCTAAATTTTTCAAAAAAAAATTATAAAAATTTTTTTTTCAATGTTAATTTCCAAATCAAACTTTTTCAAACAGTGGATTAATGTTTCGAATATTTAAAAAAAAAAAAAAAAATTTTATCCTATATTATTTTACAATTACTAAAAATTAAAAATTAAATATTAATATTAAATATTAATTATAAATATATTAAATATATTAAAAAATATAAAAACTAAAAATAAATATTACATAATTAAAAATCACATATTTCAACAAAATTTAATTTGAAGTTATTAGTACACATAAATATTTTGAAACTGAATAGTACATCATTTACTTTGAATTGATTTCTTCAAATTTTTTTTTTTTCTTCTTCGAAAATAAATAAAGTTATAATAATATCTCTTATTATTACCCATTATTAATTATTATTACTTATTATTACTTATTATTACTTATTATTACTTATTATTACTCATTATTACTCATTATTTCGTATTATTACATATTATTACTTTTTACATGTTACTACAAGATTTCAATTTTGATTTAAAATTACTTAATAAAAATGGTTTAACATAAGCAAAATTTTGCTTAACAAAATTACTTTATTTTATTTGACATCTTTATTTTCGCTGGAAGTGATTCATATTCCAATAACGACATATCTAATTTTGCATATACAACATAAGGTAACCACTCCTCAAATTTTTTTTTGAAGTTACAATATAAGGTAACCACTCCTCAAATTTTTTTTTGAAGTTACAATATAAGGTAACCACTCCTCAAATTTTTTTTTGAAGTTACAATATAAGGTAACCACTCCTCAATTATTTTAAGGGGATTACAATTTAAGGTAACCACTCCTCAATTATTTTAAGGGGATTACAATATAAGGTAACCATTCCTCAATTATTTTAAGGGGATTACAATTTAAGGTAACCACTCCTCAATTATTTTAAGGGGATTACAATATAAGGTAACCATTCCTCAATTATTTTAATTTCATAAAAAATTTTTTTTATGGATGAAGCTCGTCTCGAAATTCAAACAGCTAAACTTAATTTTCGTAAGGCTTACAAGCGTATTCAAAAAGACCTTAAACCAACAAATTCAAAAACATTAAAAGCAATTAAATTAAATATTGTAGAAACATATAACATTTACGTACAGACAGTTGTTCAAGCTTGTACTACATTCGAAGAACAACATACTCAAATTTTAGCTAAAGATCGTCAGTATTGTTACGATCAGTTACAAGAAAGCTTCAAACTATTAAAGTGCGAAGATCTAATTCCAAAAGATATTTTGATACAGATTGAAATAAATCAAAGCGATACAGAACAGAGTTCAGGGGAATCAGATATTTCTGTAGAAAAACGTGACGATACTCTAGACAAAATGGCTCTTTCTAATGTTGAATTTTTGCGTACAGCTAGTGCACAAATAAATAGAAATTATAGTGGTGATCCATTATCACTTAAATCTTTCATCGATTCAATAAATTTATTAGACAGACTAGCGGAAACACAAGAATTAAAACGTTTATTAGCTACTTTTATTTTATCAAAACTTGATGGTACAGCTCGCGAATCGATAGATGATAATTCTAATACGGTAGAACTTATTAAACAAGATCTTAATAATTCAATAAGACCAGAAAGTTCAAAAATTATAGAGGGAAAAATAAAAGCTTTGAGAACGGATAGGAACACATTACAAAATTTTTCGGAAAAAGCTAATGAATTGGCTGAAGCTTTTCGTCGTTCACTTGTCTTAGAAGGTATACCAACACAGAAAGCTAAAGAAATTTGTATAGAAAAAACAGTTGAAATGTGCAGAAATAATGCAAGATCTGATCTGACCAAAGCCGTTTTATCATCGACCCAATTTCAAGATCCTAGAGAGGTAGTCTCAAAATTTTTGATAGAGATAGATTTACAATCACAAGAAAAACAGGTTCTGTCGTTTAGAACAAGAAATAATAATAATTCGTTTAGAAATTCTTATGGAAATCGTTCCAATAACAATTTCCGTGGAAATCATAATAGGGGAAATTTCAGACATCAAAATCACAATTTTTTAAATAACAATTTTCAAAACAATAATTATAGAAATAATTTGTACAATAACCGAGGTAATTTCAATAATAATCGCAGAAATTTTAATAATAATCGAGGTAACTTTAATAATAATCGTGGGAACGTTAATAATGCAAATCCACGAGCATTTCCTCAAGCGAATAGAAATTTCAATCAAAATAACTACGTACGATACGCGGGAAACGACCAGGCCCCCCAAAACGGCCAGGGGGAACAAGATCAAATGCGTGTACATCAAAATTAAATACTTACGCTTTTAATACACATTACACTTATCCTAGTACACAATTTGATATTAACTCTCATTCAAATTCGAATAAAACAAAAATTTTTTATAATTCTAACTTAAGACCAATATCTACGCTAAATACAAATTTTTCAAAAGAAAATAAAAATTCTACTAATTATTATCCAAATTTATATAATAAATCTAAAGTATCTACAAAAAATGTTTTTAACGTAAATCCAAATTTCTCTGATTTCATTATCCTAAATTCTAAATTAAATTTTCAAGGCTCAACATTTCTAGTCGATACTCAGGCAGATATTTCACTAATAAAAATTTCATCAATCGATACAAGTTTTAACTTAAAAAATAATCTAAATTCTAACAATATTATAAGCATTTTGGGAATTACACAAAATTCTATAAAAAGTTTAGGTACAATTAATGTCGACTTTCATTTTAAACATACAATTTTATCTTGTTTACTACACGTTGTTCCAGACGAATTTAATATCCCTTCGGATGGTATTTTAGGCAAAGACTTTCTCAAATTTTATAAGTGTCAAATAAATTATGATTCTATGCAATTAACACTCAACAATAATTCTTATTCTTTTTCAATTCCAATTTTAGAAAACCCTAGTGAAAATTCAATTGTTTTACCTTCTAGATGTGAAGTCATTCGTACTTTTATTCTTCCAAATGACTCTCCTTGTGTAGTGCTTGATCAAGAAATCGCACCAGATATTTTCATTCCACGTACGATAGTTGCTTCAAAAACTCCTTTAATTAAAGTTTTAAATTTATCAGATAAAATTCGAATAATTCCTAAAAACACTTCACTTAAATCAGAACCTCTTTCAAATTTTAACATCCTAAGAATTGACACAAATAAAAATCAAAATAGAACAAAAGAATTGCTTCAAATAATATCTAAAAATACCAAACCGCAATACCAAGAAAAATTATTAAATTTATGTGAACAATATAGTAATATTTTCCATATGAAAGATGACAAAATGACAACAAACAATTTCTATACACAAAACTTAAGAATAGATAACAATACTCCAGTATATGTGAAGAATTATAGACTTCCATATTCACAAAAACAGGAAATCGACGATCAAGTCAATAAACTTTTAAAAAATGATCTTATTGAACCAAGCCAATCCAATTTTAACAGCCCTATCATTTTAGTGCCTAAGAAAGGTTCAGACAAGAAATGGAGATTATGCATAGATTACCGTCTAGTAAATAAAAAACTAATTGCAGACAAATATCCACTGCCAAGAATAGAAGATATTTTAGACAATTTAGGCAGATCAAAATTTTTTACTGTACTCGACCTTTACTCGGGATTTCATCAAGTTCCACTTAATGAAAACTCGCGAGATATAACATCTTTTAGCACAGACAAAGGTTCGTTTAGATGGAAAGTTCTTCCATTCGGTTTAAATGTATCACCTAACTCATTTTCAAGAATGATGGCATTAGCGTTCTCCGGTCTTACACCGTTACAATGTTTTCTATACATCGACGACATCATATGTATTGGCTGTTCAGTCGAACATCACCTTAAAATCTTAAATCTATCTTCGAAGTTTGTAAAAAATTTAACCTTAAACTTAATCCTGAAAAATGCGTATTTTTTAAAAACGAAGTCACATATCTAGGACATAAATGTACTGATCGAGGTATATACCCAGATAGTAGCAAAATAGATACAGTTAGAAATTACCCTGTACCAAAAGATAAAGACGCTACCAAACGATTTGTTGCATTTATGAACTATTATCGTAAATTCATACCAAATTTCGCATCCATAGCAAAACCCTTAAATAATATGACTAGACTAAGAGTAAATTTTTCTTGGACACAAGAGTGTCAAAAATCCTTTGAAATTTTAAAAAATTGCTTAATTAATCCTCCAATCTTAAATTATCCAAATTTCTCAAAACCTTTTATCATTACCGTTGACGCTTCTAACTTGGGAATAGGATCCACCCTAAGCCAGGAGATCAATGGCAACGATTTACCAATTTCATATTCTTCTCGTAGTTTCACAAAAGGTGAAATGAATAAATCAACAATAGAAAAGGAATTAGCTGCAATACACTTCGCAATTTTACATTATAGACCGTACATTTATGGAACAAAATTCACTATTAGATCTGATCATAAACCCTTAGTTTACTTGTTTTCTTTGAAAAACCCATCTTCAAAATTGACTAGAATGCGATTAGATATAGAAGAATATAATTTTACAGTAGAATATATTAAAGGAAAGTGTAACGTGGTGGCAGATGCCCTATCCCGTATCTCGATCGACGAACTTAAAGATTTGCAAAATAAAGATAATAAAGTATATGTTACAACAAGATCAAAATCAAATAAAATATCCCAAAATAATAATTTCAAAGATAGTAATAACATTCAAAATAGAGAAAAAACTGTAGATTCAAATGAAAAAATTTTAATTTATGAGGGTAAATTCAATTATAAAATACCTCAACTAATTTTTAACTCAACAGATAGTTGTAAAATATACAAAAAACGTAAATTGCTATACAAAAATGATATTTCAAATATTTACCAGACATTAGAGCCTGGATGTAGTAAAATTTTAAAAAAAGAAACAATTCTAGCATTGTTTCTCGTTCAACTAGAAGAAAACATAATTAAAACAAACATTTATAAAATTCAAATAAATAAAGAAGATGACATTTTTAAATTATTTAAGACAAAAGAGTTTATTAACATTGCAAAAAAGTATATTAAAAAATTAGAAATCGCGATAGTTTCACGTCCATTACCCATTATTAGTACTGGGGAAAAACAAAAACTTTTAGATCGTTATCATAAAGATCCTATATTTGGCGGACACGCGGGTCAAAAAAGACTATATGCAAAATTAAGATCATGTTTTTATTGGAAAGGCATGAGAAAAGACGTAGCAACCTACGTCAGAGGATGTAAGGATTGTCAAATAAATAAAGCTAAAATTAAAAACATCGAACCACTTCAAATCACCAAAACTCCAAATAAAGCGTTCGATACTATAATCATGGATACGATCGGCCCGTTTCAAAAAACTCAAAATAGAAATCTATATGCAGTCACACTAATGTGCGACTTGAGTAAATATTTAATTACGATACCAGTAGCCAATAAAGAAGCTACCACTATTGCGCAAGCCATTTTCGAACATTTCGTTCTACTATACGGCCCAATGAGGAAAATTATTACTGATTGCGGTACTGAGTATGCCAATAGTGTAATAGCTGAACTATTTAAATTACTAGATATTGAACATAGTTTTTCGACACCCTACCATCACGAAACAGTCGGAACTATTGAAAGAAACCACCGGGTTCTAAATGAATATCTAAGATCGTATATTAATGCAAACCATGATAATTGGGATTTATATTTAAAATATTTTACGTATAATTATAATAGTACTCCAAATTCAAATTTCAATTTTTCATACTCTCCTTACGAGGTAATATTTGGTAAAGAACCAAATTCTCATAAATTCTTACTAGATAATAGAGTAGAACCAGTATATAACTTCGATAGTTATGCGAAACATGTAAAATTCCATCTTCAAAATACAAATATGATTATTAAAAAGTTTTTAGAAAAAGAAAAATTAAAAAATAAAGAGATTTATGATAAAAAATCAACGAAAAATCAGTTCAAAATAAATGATAAAGTTCTTTTAAAAAGAGAAAACAGGACAAAATTAGATAATGTATATTCTGGTCCTCATAAAATAATTGATATTAATGGATTAAATGTTACATTGTTAACAAATAAAAATAAAAGTATTGAAGTACATAAAAATCGAATAATTAAAAATAATTGTTAAATTCAAAAAAAATTATTATTATTCTAAGATATATTATTAACATTTTTCTTATTAATACAAATAAATATAAATACTAAAAATAAATATTGATCAATTACTTTTTAAATTAAAAATTTTTTATTTCAAGGAAAAATAATCATTATTACATATTATTACATATTACTACATATTATTACATATTATTACATTTTATTACATTTTAAATAAAAATTTTTTTTTAATTAAACTTATTTTTAAAACATAATAATGTTCTATATATTTCTCAAATAAGTTTAATTTTAAAAGGAGGGAGGTGTAATGCCCCCTTATCATTATGTACATAACAATATATATTATATGCTCTCTTTCTCTTATTATTATTATTCGTTAAGTTATCATAGTATTAGTTAATAAGAAAGTATAAGACATGTCTAGGTACTTAGTTTTAAGTTAGTTTATAATCAACTCTTGATTGGACTACACAATATAAATAAAATAAGTTTGAACTAGAATCATCTTGTTTTATTTAAAGATACCCTAGAGGTATCACAGTTCTTCCATCTTTGCCAAAAATGCAGTTTGAGTTGAATTAACTTATCGAAAGTATGGTTAAGATTCCCAGATTCTGCCACTTCCATACGTGGTTCTGGGGGAGCTAAAAGTTAGTTTCCTCGGATGAAATGGCCAGGAGTAAGGGGCTCTAAATCCTCAGGGTTTTCACTTCGAGCAGTTAATGGACGTGAATTTAAACATGCTTCGATTCTACAAAGTACCGTACTAAGTTTTTCGTACGTAAGTCTAGTATTGGATAAGGTTCTTTTTAAATGGTGTTTGACTGATTTAATGCCCGCCTCGGCTAAACCAGCCATGTGGGGCGCAGAAGGGCAATTAAATTGAAAGTTCACCTTTCGAGCAGCGTATATTGCCGCTGCTTCAGCGGAAACTGTTTTAATTGCAGTTTGATATTCCTTTGTCAATATTGTGTTCGCTCCAACAAAGTTCGTACCGTTGTCACAATAAATGGTTTGACAACGTCCTCTGCGAGAGAAAAAACGTTCAAAGGCATCAAGAAACCTTTTGGTAGACAAATCTGACACTGCCTCCAAATGAAGTGCCTTGGTGCTGAAACAAACAAATAGACAAATGTAGCCCTTGGTAGTGGTGTTACAGCGGCCTTCGTAACGTAATAAAGTGATTGGACCTCCGAAGTCGAGTCCTACCGTATTAAACAGTTGGTTAGGAGCTAACCTCTCCAATGGTAATGGAGCCATAATTTTCGTAAGCAATTGTTTGCGCTCGAGAAAACATTTCTTGCAATTATGTATGTACTTCTTAAGTTTTTGATTAAGTCTTGGAATCCAATATAGTTTTCTTATGGCTGATTCCATTAATCGAATACCTCCATGTAATGTTTTGTGATGGAAGTCGTGAATAATCAAATTTGCTATCCTCGATTGAGGGGGGATTATCACAGGGAATTTTTCACTTAGTGGAACGGTCAGATTCGATAATCGACCATTGATTCTGAGTAATCCGTGATTGTCAAGAAACGGGTTTAATGAAAGGATCGAACTATGTTTCGATAATGGGTTTTTCTGTGATAACTCGTGATACTCTTGAGAATAAAATTCTAACTGAATTAATTTTAGGATACGGATGCGAGATGCTTCGTATTCTGTTTGATTGACATATTGATAGCCACAACGAGGTTTTCGAAGATTTATAAATAAAATTCTACAAAATTTTTGCTATCGAAAATTTGTACCGAAATATTTGAGAAATTATAAGTGACGATTAAAAACCAACTTGTTTCTGTTTTCATGAAAATTTTGTGCTTGCCAAATTGTTTTCTACAAATACTTGATTTTGTACAAGTCGGTTGTAACAAAATAAATGTAATCGTTTATAAAGTGTCTCAGCTAAAATTTTATCAACTGATTCTTCATAATTCCGTAAGAGGGTGTCGTATTCACTAAACTGGGTTTTTTTTTTTTTTTTGTATAAAAAAAATGTGTCTCTAACCCAAATTTTTTATAATTTTTACCCGGTCTTTTTCTTTTTAAAAGACTGCAACATCCAAAAAAATGGAATGTGATCTAATCTGAAAAAAATGACTTGCACTTACCTTGTTTTTCGACTATATCCTGGCTGGTTTCAAATCCGGCTCGAAGGACCAAATGTTGGGGGGTTGAGCTGAAAGGTGGACTGTATGGTTGGTTGAATAAAATTTCTGGATTCCAATTTGTAATTTCCTTTGATTTTATTCGTCTTTTACTTTTTGACAGAATGGTTTTTCTCTTAGTTTCTAATTAAATAGTTATTACGCTTTTTTCTTGAATTTACCAAATAATTATCGGTAAGTAAATATAAAAAAATGATTTTGTTTTTTTTTTGCTTTATCTTAAATTGTCTGATAAATTAAAATGTGCCATTAATTGTTTTTTTTTTTTGATAACACTGATTAATAAAAAAAACAATATCAGTATTTTTTCCTCTGTTTTTAAAATTATTAATTCCCGAGTTAAATTCCGCACAAAAATCTGATTTTGATCTACCAAAGATTACACAAGATTGATTTAGTTTTAGACTGCACAGATATATAAGAAAAATAAAGAGGGAAATTTTTCTTTCTTCTCTTATTCTCCTTACAAACCGTACTCACCACAGCTATTGTGGTATTTTTGTATTCAAGTGACATCAGGTGATGTACTAAATTTCTTTTTGTGATCTTTGTCTCTTATTTTTTTTGTAGAGTGGTGCTTGTATGTTATTTTTGCATTTTGCAATTATAGGTTTATTTAAAACCCGTAACAGGTACCATCCATTTGTTAGGTAACGAAATTAGGGTTGTAAATAGAATTACAATATTTAGTTAAAAAAAAACCACCGAGATCTTAACATAGAAATTTATGCCAAGTGAAATTTGCTATAGCAAAGATTAATAAAATAACTTTACCAGCTAAAATATATCTGGTGCCGAGTCCACTGTCTAAGACATCCTGTTCACAGGCCGGGTCTAAGCTCGTCGTTGGGTGGGTACGCGACAGTGAACACCAGAGTGTCCATAACAAAATTTTAGGATGTCATGTTTGGAAGGTAAAATTGAGATAGAAAAAGAAAGATATTTCAAGAAACCCCGACCAAGTCTAAAAAAAAAAAAAAAAATTACACCTAAATGACTACGACGTTCATTCTTCAGCTTGTGGCTATGGCCACCTATTGCTGGACCTTACATTAGCATTTCTTTTTTTCACTAGGACCTATGAGAAAGATTTAATGAAACATAATATTTTTATTTTTTAAAATTACATAGTATTTATTTAAAAAAAAATAATTTTTAGATATTTAAAGGTACCCTACGATTGTGAAAATTTATAAAAAACTAATCTAATTATTTTTGACATATAAAGAATTTTTCTTACAATTATAATTATTTATCTTTATATTTAAACATAAATATCTTATATGATAAAGATGAGTATATATATATATATATATATATATATATATATATATATATATATATATATATATATATATATATATATAAAAAGAAATTTTAAAATTTTTTCTGTTAGGGCTGCATATTCTTTTTGCTAGATGCTTAGATGATCAAATTTTGAACTGTCTTCCGTGTCTTCTTGTTTTCAAATCTTTCAGTTTTTCAATCAGTATCTTTCAGTTTTTCAATCAGTATCCTTTCAGTTTTTCAATCAGTATCTTTCAGTTTTTCAATCAGTATCTTTCAGTTTTTCAATCAGTATCAAATTTTAAAAAAAAAATAAAAATATATAAAAAAAATTTATTAAAACCAATTCTTTAAGTTTTGAAGAAGTGAAAATATTTTTTTAGTTGCAGAGATATAGCTTGACTTACTTCTATTAGCCTAGGATTGCCAGATGTACTTCTTTGGGAAGCACTGTACTACACTTTTATTCATACATGTTTGTTTTGCATATTTTTAAAGTCATATTAGCAGGCCCTGAGAGAGCTTCAATGAGGCCCGTGCCCAAAATTTTTTGGGGGCCCTATACCCTTCAATTTATTTTAATCTTAAAAGAAAATCCAAAAAATTATGTAAAATAATATAAAAATAAAATAATTTTAAAAAGGCCTCGCTTTAGAATTGGCAAATTCCTTAATAATTTTGGGAAAAATCAAGTTTTCGTGTATAGTCACAATTTATATTTAGATTTGAGAAAACATTTAGTCTTTCTGGAAACATTGGCGATCTGTTAAAAATGTATATTCTCTTCAAGGTACTAAAGCTTCTTTCAGCGAAAGCAACGGTTCGACTCGAAAATATTCTAATTGACAAATTTGGAAACCGCTGTATTAAATTCGCTTCAAGAATTTTTTTTTATTAAATTTTCAGGTAATGGATTTATGTCAAAGTTACTTCTATAAATATTCTTTAAAAAAATTTATATTCATCAATTATTTCAATAGAAATTTCCTTTGAGTATTTTTCTAACAACCGATTCGATGAAACTTTTATTTCTTTCTCAGATATAATCTTCAAATAACCAAATAACTTTAATTAAGTTGCAATTTTCATGCAATGATTTAAATTGCCTTGATAATCCAGATATTTCAGAATCAATAACACAGAATACAAGAACTTTTTTCTGCTATGTGAATAAATTTTAACCGATTTTTTAATAGAAAGCTACAAATTTGCTGATTTTTTTTTTAAATTGGGGGCCCCAAAAATCGGGGGCCCATGCCATATGGCCCTGCTGACCCCCCCTCTATCTGGGCCTGCATATTAGTTATAAAATGAAATTTATTATTATTTAAAAAAAAATTATGAATCTTTGTTTGTTTAATTTTGGTTTTTTAAATTTAAGATATTAGCTTTTTCTCGCAAAGTTTGTAGAATCGCAATTTCTGAATGTGGCACATCATTAGCTTCACACCAATTTAAATTGAATAGCTTCAGTGTGTTTTATTGCGCCTACTTAGCTTTGTTTCAAGTTTTAACCAGAAAAGAATAACAATTTGTTATATCGGATAGTAAAATTTCTATACATTCGCTATTTGGAGACATTAATGTGAAAAATTTCATTGTACGTTATATGGAATATTCGCAGGGTTGTCAAATTAAGTTTGTTCAATTACCCAAAAGAAAATTGAAAATACTCAAATTCGAGATAAAATACTCAAAAAAATTGTTTTGTTGAAAAATCTAAAAATTGAATTATCCACAATTTTGCTTCTGATTGTTGATTTTTTTAAATCGAAATGTTCTTTCCTATAAAAAATAGCCTTATAGTAAGAATTACAGAATTGCATAGCTTGTTTTATTTAATTGTTCTCTGTTATTCTTTTCTTTCTTATTGTTAATTATTTAAGTTAAGGTGCTTTTAGATGCGTTGAATATTTATTCATCAACTTGAGTAGGCAAACTTAAGATTTACTTATATGCAGTGTTGTTACAGTTTGTTTCCTTCAACTTGAAAGTTGAATCAATATTCAACCTGTCTGTGTGCACTTTTATGTTCGGTGTTTTGTTTACATACAATCTACAGCAGACTTAAATTTTTTTAATCTTTTTTTTTTTTTTTTTTTATCTGGCAAGCCTAATCATTATTATCAAAAAAAAACTAATTTCTATCTATGGCTATTGAGGTAAGCCAAGCTATATTTATATGGACATATAAATTTTGGGATTGCAGCAGATGCCTAGTGACATCTCCTGACCGACCGGATGGAGCATTATTGATCAGTTTTACTCGAAGCTTATCTCAACCGGGTACCGCACGGTTTGGTTGAGATAAGGAACGATCAACAACGTCCGTCCACTTATGACTGTGCTCCTCTGTCACTGTCGATGGATACAAAATCATGATTGCTCAGTGATCTTGCCTCCACGCCAGTGGCAGGTGAGCCAGTCATAAACCCACAACGTAGTATGGATCCTCCCGTAGGAGCATCCATGTGGTAATCGGTATATCTTAGCTTTGGATTCTTGGATAGGCCCAAGAATCCTCCACTAAGATTGGGATTTTGGTTGTCATTAGAGCTAGCATTAAATTGCTCCGCTCTAATAACAATCCACTGCAGTTGTTGTCCTTGGCCAGTAAAATAAATTTACTTGGTCTCGGACGCACAACTGCAGTACCTAAAGAAAACAAGGAAGAGTTATCCTCAGTAGTTCTGTCTTGGCTGATGTTGTACATCGTGCCAAAACCGAACAACCGAAGCAAAGAATGAGTTTTCTCTATTTCTTTTACCTTTCAGTTTTTCAATCAGTATGAAATTGCTATTGGAAATGCATTTCTTTTTATATGTTTTTAAAAAACCAGTCCAACAACAACTTCACACAAAACAAAGAAAAACCCAGAATTGGAATTAGTAATGATTTCTAATGGTTTTAATATTATCAAAAAACAATTAAAATTTGATCCTTTCTTTTTTTTTTTTTTTTACCTCTTTTTTTTTTTTTGCTAAAATATGTTAGGCATATTATGCATGTTTTTTTTTCTTTTTATTTATTACCAAAAACATAAAATGATATTGTACTTAATATAATATAAACGATACTGTACTTAACATAATATAAAAGATAACGCACTTAATTAAGGTAAAGAAATTTTAAACATTTCAAAAAAAAAACTTTCTTTTCCCGACTAATTTTAGTTTATTAGGGGTCTTTAAACGATTTAAGGTCATAAAAAAATTCATAAGTAATTTTTTTTTTTTTCCGCATGAAACATATTAAAAAAAAATGTGAAAAGAATTTGTTCAGTTATAAAACGCTATTCAAACTTCACGGTAACAATTACGTTGAAGCTTAAAAGTCTAATCACAGAACACCCAGTTCTGAGATGTCCAGACTTTACAAAAAATTTGTACTTACCACTGACTAGTCAATATGCTATTGGAGCAGTGCTGCCTCAGGATAATCACCCAATAAGCTATGTCAGCAGGACTTTAAACACACACGAAATTCAGTACTCAACTATAAAAAAGGAATTGCTTTCTATCGTGTGGGCAACAAAGTACTTTAGGCCCTACTTATAAAAGTTTTCAATACAAACCCATCATAGACCTCTTGTATGGCTCAGTTTTCTTAAAGAACCAAATTCCAAATTACAAAGGTGGAAAATTAGGTTAATTGAATTCGATTTTGACGTTGAATATGTAAAAGGGAAAAATAATAAAGTTTCTGATTTTCTCAGCAGAATAAATAGTGATTCACACCAAATAAATAATTTAAGTTTAGAAGATGATTGCAGAAGCGATCTTGCAACTATTCACAGTGGAATTGAAAATTTGGAAGACCACTTTCCTATATATGAAACTATAGTTAATAAATATATAACCCAAATACACTTAGTCTATAATAAAAATAAAGATTTGTTAATAAAACATAAAAGATACAAACAAATTATTATCACAGAAAATGATTTAAATAACGAAGAACATATAAACAATTTGCTTAGATTACATATTAAAAACGGAAAAATTGGCATTTTTTCTAAATTAGACGACAGAAAATACAATCTACTTCAAAAAAAGCTGATTCAATTATTTAGTAATAACAAAAAAATTAAGTTTCTAAAGTGTACAATAAGAGCGAAAGATGTAGAAGAAGAAGAAAAAATGTTAAAAATTATTAAAACTATCCATAAAAAAACTAACCATAGGAGTATAGACGAAAACTTTTTAGAACTGAAGAATGATTATTTTTACCTAAATTTAAAACAATTATTACAAAAATATGTAAATAACTGCGAAACATGTAACTTAGCGAAGTATGATAGACACCCAAATAAAATTAAATTCGAACTTTCAGAAACACCTGAATCACCCAACCATATTATACATGGAGATCTTTTTTATTGCTTTAAATCGGTATTTTTAACCACAATAGACAAATTTACAAAACATAGCCTCTAAATTAACTGACAGAAATAGTATCACAATTGTTAATTCCTTAAAATTTAGTTTTTCACTTTTTGGAAAACCGCAAAAATTAATTTTCGATAACGAATTTGATAATTTAAACATAAAAGAACTTTGTAGAGCTGAAAATATAGAAATCCATTTCACTTCACCACGATCTCACATAGGAAATTCAGACATCGAAAGAGCTCATGGCACCATCAATGAACAATTGAGAATATTTGAACAAGAAAAAATTAATCTTTCACCTGAAGAAAAGGTTCTAAAAGCTGTAGAAAATTATAATAATTCCAACACAAAAGTTCGACCAATAGAGTTTCTAAATAACCGCGCTGAAAATATAGATAAAATAAGAGAGAATAAAAAAAATAAAAATTCAAAATCTAGAAAGACATAATAAAAATATAATCGACCATTCTCCTCAAGACAGAAAAGAAGCAGTAGTCCAAAATCCTAAGATCGAAAGACAAAAAACTGCCCCTATATACGTTAAAATTAAAACTAATTTTTCTAACGATATACTAACTGATATCAGAAATCGTAAAATACATCCAAATAGAATTAAAAGAGATTACAAATATTTTTCAGATTCTAATACTATTCTTGACAATGATAATAGTACCAACACAAGCTCTGATTGATATAGACAAAATTGATACCCAAGCTGGATTTACAGTAATTCAAATGGAAAAAATTCAACTGAAAAATATGACAAAATAATCCACGTAATAGATATTCAAGAAATAGAAGAAATCTTAAAAGAAACAGAAAATAACTTTGGAAAAATATTTGGTACAAAAACAGATAAAATTACTTAAATCAATTGAAAACTCAAGTTAAGAAAATTAAAGGTAATTTAGCTACAATCATACCAGTTAGATACAAGAGAGGTTTACTAAATTTAGTAGGGAATGCATTAAAATGGATATTCAGATCCATGGACGACGAGGATAGAGAAGAAATAGAAAACAATATTAAAACAATTACTGAAAATACACATAATACAATAGATACTTTAAATAAACAGGTTAAAATCAACAGTGATTTACAAGAAAATGTCCAAATGTTAAAAACAAAAATTATGGAAAATCAAGAGATCATCATGAAAATTTGGAATACTTCAAAAACACTTGATAGAAACTCTTTTAAGCAAATTCAGTTCTTACAGACACTTACAGATCTTAATTTATTAAATGAACAAATAGAAAAAATTCAGGAAAATATAATCTTTGCTAAACACAATATTAAGGAGTAAACACAATTGGGGCGACAACGACTGCGACAACGACGACTACAACGACAACGACAGCGATATCACTCGAGTGAACACAATTACGGCGACGGCGACGAAATAAATATACAGGAAAAAAGTAAACAAATAGAAAAATAAATAAAAAAATATATGGTTGTCGTTGTCGCCTGGCGACAAAATAGAAAAATTTCTAATTTGTCGCCAGGCGACAATGTCGTTTGTCGCCAGTCGTCTCAATTGTGTTCATTCTCATACAAATATATGGTTTCTATTTTTTTTTGATAGTCGCTATCGCTGTCGTTGTCGCTGTCGCCCCAATTGTGTTTAGTACTTTATGAGTAGATCAATTCTGACACCAGATGAAATAGAATTCTACAAAATTGATATTTTAAAGTTGCAAGATATAAAAAGTTCTTTACTAAAATACGAAAAAAAAAATTTTTTCGTTATCTGAATACCAGTTTTACATAAAGAAAAAGCTTAAAAATATAAAGTAATTCCCATTTCCGATAAGAATTTTGAAGAAATATTTATTGAAATAAAAGACGTTATTTTATTCGAAAATATAACCTATCTGTGTAACAATGAGAAGTACTTAAAAAAACTTAAACCAGTTTCTATTTGTATACAAAATTTGTTTAATAATAATTATGAAAATTGTGAAAAAAGAAAAAATGAAAATTTTGAAACTATAGAATTAGATTCCAACTTAATATTAATCAAAAATGCTAAAAATATAACGTTAAAAAATTCTTGTAATAACATTACTCAGAAATTATTTGAAAATTATTTAATTATTTTTAACAATTGCACTATTGAAATAGGTAACTATAAAATTACAAATTCAGAAAGACATTTTGTATTACCAAATTATCTTAAGATTAGAAATATAAACAAAAGCTTAAATCTCAATGAATTACATATCAAACAATTACAAAATATTAAAAAAATAGAACAAATTCAAAATGTAGCAAAAAATAACAATATTATAAACATTGTAATTATAATCATAGCATATTTTTTCGTTAATCTCTTTCCTAATTATATGTATATGCAAAGCAAAATCAAAAAATATCAAGGTTGCTATTAATACAAAAAACGACACCGAAAATAACAAAATTGAAGAAGATATTAATGTTCAGGAGAACATTAATCTTAAGGGGGGAGGTGTCACATATCATCTATGAAAACGACGAATAAAATTATAAGTAACTTGGAGTTTATACTGGATGGTTTTGAAGATTAAAACTAAAATTATTTTCGAATGTGTACGTAAAATTTGAATAAAAGAAAATAATTTTCGTTTTAATCCGGACTAAAAATCTTGGTTAAATATTTGATTAATTTTGATCAAAAAAATAAAAAAAAATAAAAAATTCTTTTTAAAAAAAACGTTTTTATAACGGATAAAATAACTAAAAAGAAAAAAATATAATCAAATAATAATTGATTACCTCATACCGATTTCCCTGAAAATTAATTCTCACGAAAAACGTGGGGCGCGTGTGATAAACGATATTGTTCAATTTTAGGCGCCCCACGTTTTTCGTGAGAATTAATTTTCAGGGAAATCGGTATGAGGTAATCAATTATTATCTGATTATATTTTTTACTTTTTAGTTATTTTATTCCGTTATAAAAACGTTTTTTTTTAAAAGAATTTTTTAATTATTTATTTTATTTTTTACTTTGTAGTTATTTTATTCCGTTATAAAAACTTTGTTTTTAAAAATTTTTTTTTTATTTATTTATTTATTTTTTCTTTTTTAATCTTATTTGAATCGAATAAAGCCATAAAAAAACATAAAATTTTTATATCTATTTTACGTAACAACTTAACGAAACGGTTGAATTTTTAATTTGTAAAAGTTAAATAAAGAAGGGATAAAAATTTATATTATAAAATTTTTATTTTTAATTTCAATATTTAATTAATGTATATATTGAATTTTAAACATATAATTTTTAAATATACATATAAATTTTAAGTTCATATTTGTCTCATTCTTTCCATCTCTTCCATTGCATCTTCATTGCACGGTGTCTTGCCAGTTAGTCTTAAGCAATCGAGTTCTTCTATTCTTAATCTATCTAATGATCTGACACGACTTATTGCAACATATGCTTGACCTTTAGCAAATAGTGCAGATCCGAGGTAAACAACAGCATGGTCCACTGTACATCCTTGCAATTTATGGACTGTGCATGCCCAGCACAATATTAGCGGGAGCTGTGTTCGATTGATTGTGCCATAGTTTTGGAGTTCTGGAAACAGTATTGATTTTGGCTTGATCAAATGAATTCCATCTCTACCAAAGTCTATACGAACAGATGGGATGTCAGTGTCGTGCATCTGATCACGACGGAATAAAGGCCAAACGATTTCAGTAATTGTGCCCAAAGCGCCATTTACAAGTCCTTGCTCTATGTTAATATTTGAGCGGAGCATCACTCTCGCCCCACTGAAAATTTGTAACTCCTTTTTTAATCCACCAGTCTTGTTAATATCATTAGAAACTATGTTGTCAATGTTTATATTGTCGGCATTTCTTGTCGCATTTACTAGAACGTCTTGAGCCCGAATTTTGAAAATCTTTTGTCCTTGTGTTTTCAATTTTTCAAGGACGGTTGAATTGTGTGCATCAACTAGAGCACGAGTTGGATATATGCGAATTGCTCTATCCAAATCAAAATCGCCAGATTTTGAAAATCTGTCAGCTTTTTTGACATCAATGTAGCAAAATTGGAGGCTTTTAACTCACCTATACGTAGATCATTCAAAAGATCTGCAAATGTTGTGTCACCTTTTTGTCGCATATTCTCTGTCAACTCAACAAGACTAAAGAGTCTCCACAAATGGGTTGCCGGAATAAATCTTTGAGGCTGGTGAAATACTTCAGCTCCTCGAATAGGAGGTAATTGAAACAAATCTCCAAAAACTATAATGTTGATGCCACCGAAAGGTTCATTTTCCTGCAGTTTCAATTGTCGTAATCTAGAATCTATCATTTGCAACATTTCATAGGGAACCATGGATATTTCATCGATAAACAGAAATTCTATATCTTTCCACTGATTTCGCAAAACTTTCAAATAGTTACCAGTGAGTGGTGATAAATATCCAACTATTTTAACCATCTTTCTCAACTGGTAATTTAAATAGTGAGTGCAGCGTTGTTCCACCAACAAGTCGTGCCGCTACACCTGTTAATGCACCAACTTTGACTACTTTTTTGGCATAGCACCGATTGACCTGTTCTTTTAGTGCATTGAATGTAAATGTTTTACCAGCACCTCCAGTGACAAACATTCTAATGCGACTTAAACTTCCACTCATCTGGTTCTGGATACTACGAGTAATGTTATTAAATAATTCCCGTTGTTGTAAATTCATAGCAGCGCACACATTCTGAAATTTTTCATTTGTCATCGCTTGTTAGATAACTTCATCTTCAAGTTCTGCCTGAACAAAATCATCTGGATTTTCAAAAACATTAAAAGCATGCGCTTGGTTAAATGCAGTTTCAAGTTGTTTGTCTCTTGCTGGATGTATTTCCAGGTATGCATTTGTTTCCCTCATCAATTAATTCACTCTCCGAATAAAAGGGTACATATTGTAGGAGCAAGCTATAGAAATAATTTTCTGGATCTGTTGACATTTGAAAAAACGGCACTCGTACAGCAGCTGGAACATTTCTAATTACCATTTTATTGTTGTTTACTAGCTTGATGAGTTTTCGTCATGATGGTTGCGCTTCCTCTTCTGTATCAATACTTTCTTCACTATATTTTGTTTTCTTTCCATAAAATGCCTCAAAGTTCATCGCAAATTCAAAAAGGCACATGGCAAAAACGCATTTGGAAAATCGTAATTTTGCTCTTGTTGTCTTGGCCGATTTACGTATCGTTCTATTATGTTTGAGCAAAGTCCAACTGCTTGATTATTCTCAAATTTTAGCACTTTATATCGTTGATCAGGCTTTCTTCAGGCTTTTTTCAAAAATACACACTTTCTTGAACTTGAACGAAGTGGCAAGTGGCAAAGCCGATAAGCACATTCTGATCCTGAAACTTGTCGTTCTTTTAAAATCCGCATGCATGATTTAAAAAGTTTTTTTGAGATGTCAGTTTCGTCTTGACGGATTTGACGAATGGCCTGAGCTACGCCTTCATTTACATCTGTTGGTTCCGTCTTAGAAATGTACTTAGCGATATAATGGGCAATAGTTTCATTTGATCCGCATGGTTGTATATCCATATTGTCGTTCCAAAACTCAAGAATTTTCGGATTATAATTATTCACCCATTTTTCATTTGTTGTACGTTTCAACATGCAAAATCGTCCTCCATTCCGAATGAACTCGGCTGAACTCGGCGGTACAATACGGGTTTGATCGCATGGCTTGCGAGGGAAAGAAAATCTACATGTCTCAGAGTTGTTTTTGTGACACGTATGAGTATGACGATGAATTTGGTTGCGTTTTACCAGGGCATTTAAAACTTGATCTTCTTTTTCGTTTGGTAAACGACATGAGATTGCTTTATCAATATACGGAAGGCCTTCTGGAGTTTCAAAATCTGGAGCGTTTTCAATCCATACTACAAGGTGGACGTGTGGACTTCCGCGATTTTGAAATTCAATTCGTGTCCAGAAATCTATAACTTCTATAAAAACAAAAAAAAAAAAAAAAAAAACATTGAGAGTGCATAAAACAAATAATCTGTTCTTTGAAAACGAGTATCTGAGCCTGTAATTCGCTGCTGAAAATAATCTAATGGAGTAATTTTTACCGAGCGTTCTTGATTCAAGCCATTTATGCCATATGGAAAAAGATAGTACCATGAGAATTCCTCTGCTTTCAATTCTCGATTCACGTTTACAATATTATCCTTAGTTTTGCGAATAATTTTATTGATATTAGTACTTTCCCGCAATTCGCCGATAACATCTGGCTGCTCGTGATCAATTGGTGCCATTATAGATGTTTGCAGAGGAATAAATTGTAACGTATTAGTTGACTCTTCAAGGGCTTCAAGGGCTGATGATGCGAATATATAGCCTCTCACAACCAACTGCCAACCTCAACCTTCACGTGGTGGAGCCTGTTTAACACAAATGAGGCAATGGCGACCGAGGATTGGCGGTATAACCATAGATGTATACGCTGGGACTAAATACCCTAGCCCTAACTTACGGCCCTCCAAAGATGGGGGTTGGGCGTGGGGTTAACTACCCCACCTCGTAAAAAAAACAACAGTTACGAAACCTCAAAACAAGCCTCGGATACAAACGGAAAAACGGAAAAGACCTGGTAAATTGAAAATGGACATGATATTTGGAACATGGAATACAAGAAGTCTCTATAAAACAGCGGCCCTCAAATCTTTAATTGAGGAGGCCGAAAATTATAAACTAGATCTCGTTGCACTGCAAGAAATGAAATGGCTGGGGAAAGGAGTGTCAGATATGAGAAATCACACTCTATTTTACAGTGGCAAAGAAAGTGGAGCAAGAGAGTTTGGCGTAGCCTTCCTGGTCACTAAACAATTAAAAAATAATGTCATCGATTTTAACCCCATTAACGAAAGATTATGTGTATTAAGATTACGAGCAAAGTTCTTCAATATCACCATCATCAATGTACACGCGGAGACTGAAGAAAAAGAAGAGAGCATTAAAGAAGAGTTCTACCAAATTCTAGAACGAACTTTCGACACCGCACCATCAAATGACGTCAAAATAGTCCTTGGAGATTTTAATGCAAAAATAGGAAAAGAAAAAGTGTATAAACCCACAATCGGCAATAACAGCTTGCATCAAGAAACAAACGATAATGGCAGAAGAACCATAGAATTTGCAATTAGTAAAGGACTAATAGTCGCTTCAACATATTTCCAACACCCAGATGTGCATAAACGTACCTGGACGTCCCCGGGTGGCAACCATCATAATCAAATTGACCACATCTTGATAGATAGACGACGGGCTAGTAGTGTCACGGATGTGAGAACAATGAGAGGAGCAAACTGCGACTCAGATCATTACTTAGTACGTCTCAAATATAGATGTCGTATTGCCAGCCACCACAATCAAAAGAAACGATGCAGCCAAAAATGGGACATAAAGAAACTAAAAAATGAGACAGATCTAATAGCGTACCAACAAAAACTGGAAGAGAACATCATCGCAGCAAATGTTGAGAGCCTGGATCATATAGATGAAACCTGGAACAAAATTAAATCCTCTGTAAATCAAACGGCTGAAGTATGTCTAGGATATGAAACAACAAGAGCCAGAAATGAATGGTTTGATGAAGACTGCAAACAGGCAATAGAAGATAAAAACAAAGCATACAAAACATTCTTAGCAGTACCCACAAGAAGTCGGGAGGAGGCCTACAAAAATCTGCGAAAAGAAGCAATTAAGATCTGTAGAAAAAAGAAGAGAGAGCTAGAAAATCAAACCCCTTCTAAGAGCGGAATTAGCTTTCCAAAATAACAACAGTAGAGAAGCCTACAGAGAAATCAACAACATCAAAGAAGGCTACAAGCCCAGAACCACTTTCTGCAGAAGCGACGATGGAGCTCTAGTAGGAAACGTAAATGACATAAAAGCCAGATGGAATGACTACTTCAAGAAACTGCTCAACCCAAACAATCATCAATCAAACAACCCTATCATATTACCAACTTATAATGAAGATGAGAGAGAATGCCAACCACCAAGCCGTGAAGTAGTCGATAAAATCATAAAACGTCTCAAAAACAACAGAGCACCAGGAATAGATAAGATACCAGCCGAACTTATCAAAAAAGGAGGAGAGAGTATTAGGAGAGCAATATACTGTCTGGTTGAACAAATATGGAGATCAGAGAAAATGCCTGAGGAGTGGAATACAAGCATAATAATCCCAATACACAAAAAAGGTGACAGACTATCTTGCTACAACTATCGCGGAATATCACTCCTATGCACGGCCTACAAAATACTCACGAGTGTTATAAAAGAAAAACTAGAAAGATACGCGGAAAACGTAATAGGCGAATACCAAGCAGGATTTAGAATTGGTCGCTCAACAACTGATCAACTTTTTACTACCCGCCAAATATATGAAAAATGCTGGGAACATAACATCGAGATCTACCAGCTCTTTGTCGACTTTAAGCAAGTCTACGACAGTATAAATCGTCAGAAATTAATAGAAATAATGCAGAGTTTTAATATCCCGACAAAATTAGTAAGACTAGTAAATATGACAAGTGAGTCAAGGTCTTAAGCAAGGAGACGGATTGGCTCCAATGCTATTCAATCTCGTGCTAGAACATGTCATAAGATTATGCCCGGTCCTCTCTAAAAGTGACCGCAGAATCGGACAAAATGTCACCATCGATACATACAACTTTGAAGTAGTAACAACTTTCAAATATCTCGGCACAGTCGTCACTTCAGAAAACAATGAAAGTAAAGAGATCCAGTCTCGTATAAACGCTGCGAACAGATCATATTTCTCAATGCTTAAAGTGTTTAAGTCAAATAAGGTTCATCGCAAAACGAAAGTAAAATTGTACAAATCTATCATACGTACAGTGGTGACTTTTGGCTGCGAAGCATGGACGATTACCAAGACAACAGAAAATCAACTAGATGTTTTCGAACGAAGAATACTGCGTCGTATCTTCGGCCCCATCAAAGATCACGATGTATGGCGAAGCAGGTACAATCATGAACTATACCACCTGTACGATGCGCCAAAGCTCTCAGCGCATGTTAAACTTATTCGCCTTCGATGAGCTGGACATGTGCAGCGAATGAACACGTCAAGAATACCACGTAAAATACTAGATCAGAACGCTGAAGGTAAAAGATCAGTGGGTAAACCTACGCTAAGATGGCTTGACAGTGTGCAAGCGGATGCAAAGAGTATCTTAAACACCAGAAATTGGAGACAAGTGTCAGAAGATAGAGTAGAATGGAGGCGAAGAATTGAGGAGGCCAAGCTCGAATTGGGTCGCTGCGCCATTGAAGAACTCTGGTTCATTTTCAATATAAATTTGTTTGTGTACCTGTATCGATCGATGTTCTTGTAAATTTTGCTCCACTGGTAAAACATCTTCTTTAACGACAGCATTGATAAGATTAATTGAAAATTGTGTACCGGCATTGGAATGCACTGTTCGACGAATAATACGAATAAATTCATCAATAGTATCACATTCGATGATACATGCTTTTCCATCTTGTGCTCCACCTTTTCCTTTCGGTCCGCATGAATGAGTCGGTAAAATAAAACTTGTTATCATAATGCATGAGACCATATGCACTACCGGCTGTAATTAAAATACCAACATTATTATTTAAGAATAATAAATTTATCGAGTCACGAATGCTTAGAAAATTAATTCCATCGTTTTCTCTGTCGCATAAACTACCATTAAATACACCATTAAAATCATCATATTCAATAGCAAAGGAATTTTCAAACATCAGGATGTCGCGTCTTACAATATCAAGATTTTTTATCTCCAAATAGCCGCAATGATTAATCGGAAAAGCTCCCGGTTGATTTATAGTTTCCCAATATATCCACTCGTAAAAGCTATCACCTTCAATCATATTTCGATTTAAAACATTTCTATTCCATTGTTTCGGTGGTAGAATAGCAGCACAAATTAAATTTGCAACGACCATGGCGAAACATTGATGACCAGCGTGTCCGGATTGAAATATTTTTTCATTACTTTGATTCCAAGAGGAACGTACGATCCGCGATAAACCATTAATTACCATGTAGGCACTGTGATTTGGAAAATCAGAAGCTTGGTTATCAGGCTCCTTCTGTTCATTTATTCCCATGTAGGCACTATGATTTTGAAAATCAGTAGATTGGTTATCAGGCTCATTCTGTTCTACAAACTGAGTTTGAATAACGCGGATGATATCTTGCGTATTTAATCGCGCGAATCTATTTACTGTTACATCCTTATACAATGGGTTATTTGCAATAAGCCAATCAAGTGCATTATAGACTCGATCCGGTGAAATGTTATAATTTCTGGATACATTCAAATTCTCTAGAGTCTCAGTTACCACAACAATTCCTATGTCTGTGCTTGATCGAGGAAGCATTTTATGAATCTTTTCGCTTACTTCAAATATGTCTAAAGCGAATAATGTTGCATGTCCTTTGAAACCAAATTGACCAAATCTACCGGGAAATTTTATCACTTTTACATAAGTAATGATGCGCTGAAGCAAACGGCGTTCTGGTTCAGTTAATACTGTTATTTCATCTGGAATATCTCCAGGAAGCAAATTATTCCAATACGCCTTTGATGGAGCATATGTCTTGGAGCTTTTCAAGTGCGCATTACATCGATGGCAAACAAACAAATCATTTTTTGCGACAAGTTCGGGTGGTAAGTATGGTTTTGATAAAATCAACCGATATTTAACTATCTGGTTGGGATAGCATGTTTTTTGACAGATATCACAGCAGGTATCGCAAAAAGTGAACTAAAATATGCAAAATCGTATCGTTGCTTACGTTCGGCGAGTCGAGAGGAATGTGCTTCTATTGTCTCGGCCAATCGCGCTTGAGTCTTGCGTTCCTTTGATTTTGTTCGTTTAACATTACGCTCTTCGTCCGGAGTTTCTGCTACTTCCTTACGTCGTTTTTCTAATCTTATTGCTTTATTTTCTTCCGTTTCTTGTCGGAGCTTTTCTTGACGTTTTTTAAATTCTTTTTCTAGGCGCCGCTTTCTCTGAGTTGCAGTTTCTCTAACCATTGTAAGATTATTATTCTATAATTATCCTATAATTCTAAAATTTTGAATTCTATAATTCTAAAATTTTGAATTCTTTTTTTTTTGGAGTGCTTGTTTATATTATTAACTAGTGGAAATACCCGGTTTCACACGGGAGTGCCGAACTTACATTAATAACAAAACACTGTTTTGTGTGTTTTTTGAAACGTATGCTAAAGCTATGAAATCCTAAATTTCTAAATTTGCTTTTTAGCCCCCTCCTCGCAGTCCTGGGACCGCAGATGGGGGTCCTGCGATATGCAGTCTTTAATCCAGGTATTTCGATCCAACACTATAACATTTTATCGGAACATTTTATAACATTTTATACGTAAATTCCAAAACCGGCTTCTAAGGTAGCCCCCCCGTCGGGGCCTCGGATCAAAATTTCTAATATTCTATAACCATCTCGGATCACAATGCTACTTAAGTTCAAAATTTCAGCCAAATCGGTCCAGTGGCAAGATTTCGGAATCAGTGGAACCATGGATGGAACCGTACAACCAGAAAAATTTTTACATTATGTTGCATTGTCATCCATTTCTGACCTATGCTCCAATTTTCAAGCCTCTATCTCATCTAGAAGTGCCTGAAAAATTGATTACAAAATTTGCACCGGAAAACAAAGTGAACTAATAAAAACGTTTTAATTTTAAATTAAATAAACAGTCAAATAATGTTCATATTTATTAGATTTTTGCTTCAATTTTAAAATAATAACTACAGAACTTTAAAAATTGAAATACTTTAAAATGAAATACATGACATTTAACTGACAAATTTTTGTTTATTTTTTTAGTCCAATTAAAAAAAAGATTTTTAATCTAGACGTCGAAGATTATTTCGATTTTTCTTACAAAAATACATTCAAAAATAATTTTAGTTTTAATCTTCGAAACCATCTAGTATAAACACTAGGTAAGAAATAAAGTTATAAGATAAGAAAATATTTTCTCATGAAAATTACAACATTTTAATTTTTGATTTCGTTTTGTGGGAATTATAAAAAATGTAGAATTAAAGTCTTTGATGAAAAATTAGAATTCCAATTTTTAATCGCAGTTAGATTTTATCGTTCAAACAATTAACTTAAATTTAAAAATTATAAAAATTTCAATTAAATAAAAATAAATATTAAGAAATTGATTAATAAATAAAGTGTTCATATTAAAAAAGGGTTTTAATTATTTTTACTAAATTTAGATAAATAGAAAAGTTAACTTATATCTTATACTCATGTAATTTTGGATGAAGTACATGAAAGGGATCAAGATATGGATTTTTTTATTAATTGTGGTGCTGAAATTATTGATTGGCATATCACCGAATACAAAAATTATCTTAATGTCCAGTGCCGGATAGCCCATACGGACACTTTGGGCAGTTGCCCAGAGCCTACTTGTTTAGAGGGCCCACCAAATGAATACACTTCTACTAAAATTATTTCTAATTAAAAAATTACATATTTCACATTTAATACCTTTTCTGCACTGGCAAAACAAAGACGTCTCAAATCAGTCTTTTGAAAAAGTTGTATACACTGCCAAAAGCACTTCCTTTGCACTTTCTTTTGACAAAAAAAACAAATTTTGATTGCTTATAAATTTATTGTTATGTTTGTTATTATTTTTTTGACAAAAATAAGTGTAACCACCATGAAATAATTAATTTAAGGCAGAAAAACAACAAAAAATAATAATCTACAAACTGCAAAGCGCCAAAGTATGTACTTTGAAGAGTCTTTCATTCGGTTCTTGTGTTTTTTTTTATATGGCGAAAGACGAAAGAGAGCTTAAAAAAAGACGTCTTTCGCAAGAACCGATATTAAGACTGCCAGTGCAGAAACGCTATAACACATTTTATGACAATGAATTTGCGGTTAATCCATCTAGCAACAAATTTTGATTTTCAAATTCATTCAAAAAAATTTATTCGAAATTATTGATTTAGATTTGGTTTATATTTGCTTAACGGGCTTTAATTATTAATTTTATATAGCAAGTCATCAAAAGGAACTAAAATTTTTAATCAGTAGGTATATTTACATTTACTTTTTTAAAAAAAGGGCTTTTTAGAATCTTTTGCCCAGGGGCCCAGTGAATGCTCTATGCGGCACTGTTAATGTCAGCTACAATTAATTCAAAAATTGTAAGCTAACTATTGAAATGTTTTAAAGAAAATATAAAATTTTTCACATTGACATTATCATGGTTCAAAATCGTTAATTTATAAATCTTGAATGCTAATCATGTTAAATATTTTCAAAGAAAAATATTTTTTCCGATTTTAGTTTTCTGATTATTTTCATTTTATACGTCGTGGAAAGATATCTAATGCTTCAATTATAGAATGTAGTCAGAGGCGTATGTACGATATACAACATTTTTATATCGATGAATTGACAAAAATGGTAAAAATGCGGTTCCCCAAAATGTATTCAATGAAAATTAGTTTTTTTTTTATTTTAGAACATTGATATAAATTATGACGAACCATGAATATCAGATGATACTTATAAAATAGCATTAAAATTAATTATTGTTATGGATAAAATGGATGCAGCATCAACAGATATTTTACCATTTGATTATAAACCATCAACTTTGATATTCTTGGCCGGTATTAATGAAATAGAAAAAGTGGAGAAAACTCTTGAAACAGTAAATGATCTGTAAGTAAATTTTTTTCATTTTATCCTTTTAAATTTTAATTAATTAATCAAAACAATATACATGAGGAGATATGCTCTAATCTAGATAATAATATCAATTTAAAAAATGAAACAAATACAGAAAATAATAATGTACAAAATGACATGAACAGAACAAATGATAATAATAATTTTATAACAGAAAATGTTGTTGAGCCTAACTCAAGCCAAGTAGAACAAAGATCAATTTGGGGAAGAGCTATAAAATTGCCTAAACATTTACAAGATTACGAATTGTAATATGTTATACTATATTCTAAATTAGATAAATTAAGAACTTATTATATATTATTTGCAAGAAATTATAGAACATGCTATAAAGTAACGATAAATAATTGTTGAATGATGAAAAAAAGAGAAATGTTTTCAATTAATACTATTAATAGCAAAGAAATATTAAAATAGAGTTTTAATTAAAGAACTTTAAAGCAACAATTATTCTTGCATAATTTATGAATTTTATTATTTAAAAAAAATAATAATATTGTTTACCTGTTTTTATAAAAAAAAAAGGAGATGTGACAGATGTATAATCGAATTGTAAACATCTGATCATATTCGAATTTCGAATGTCATTACAAAACATTAAGATATATGCTGGATTCTAAAAATGCTGAATGATATATTGAATCAGCATTATCATTATTATCTAAGATCCTGAGATGACAACATGTTAAAATACTATTATTGAAGAATAAATATTAATGTTGAATAATAACAAATTGTTTTAGTTAATTGAAGTAACCAATTTGTTACAGGGGGCAGCAGGGCGGCGGACGGGCGGTTGGTCAGTGGAATTTGCGAATTCACGGTTATGACAAAAATAAAATTAGTTTCGCGGTTATAACAAAAATTTTTGTTATAACCGTGAAACTCATACAAATTCTAGTTTCGCGGTTATGACAAAAATTTTTCGCGGTTATGACATTCGCGGTTATGTCAGTTCACCTTTAAAAATACAATGGCAAAAAAAATAAAAATTTCTGTCAATTATAAAACCAAGTTTTTATTCGTCAAACTGCAAACTTCAGCGAAAAATGTAAGTTTTTATGATTGCAAAAACGGGAAATGAAAAAAACGAGGGATTTTGTGAATAAAAGAAATTCGAAACTGCTTACGTTTGGATTTATACTTGATGGAAATTTTTATGCACAAAGAAAAAGAACTTCAAATTTTATATGCAAAATTTTTATGTTGGAAAATTTTATCATCACTAATAAAGCCAACTCGTTGTTTGGGTTTATTAAAAGATGGTCAAAAGATTTTGTTGATCCCTACATTTTGAAAGCCCTGTTTACGACACTAGCTCGACGAATTTTGGAATGTGCAACCCAAGTATGGGCAATGGGCTCCATTCTATCAAGTCCATATTGATAGAATTGAATCCATTCAAAAAAAATTCTCAGATTTGCCGTTCTTAATTTACCATGGTCCGACCCCCTTATTCTCCCTTCCTATCAACTTAGGCTGAAATTGATTGACTTGACCCCCTTAGAAAAAAGGCATGAAGTTGCTGATATTATTTTCCTAATTGAAATAATTAAAGACAATATAATCTCAAATCAAATTTCTGGCAAAATTCAATTTATTACTGAATCCAGATTACGTTCCAACAACCTTTTTGTAACTTTTTGTCATAGGAAAAATTATGGAATGTTTGAGCCAGTTAACCGAATGTTGATTTTGGGAAATAAATATAAGAGTTCAATCAATTTCTCCTTGTCAAAGAATGTTCAAAAATCAATTTTATTTAGCCATATTGTATAATATGTTCATAATTAAATAAATATTAATATCTTATTTTAGTTCTTACGAACATAATAATATTTTAAACTTTTATTTTGTAATGTAAATAATATGTATTAAATTTTATTTGTAACATAATACTACTAACGTAATGTAAATTTTCTTTAATTTTAAGCTTTTGTAAACTGTTTATGTTAAGCAGAAATGATAAAGTTTAGGTTTGTTCTCTAATGTTCTTTTTTTTTATGTGGAAATGTTCTATATTTTTTTAGCTCAGACTTTGTCACCCTGTCTAATAACCAAGTAATACCTTCATTAATTTGATAATCTGAATCCTCTTATGCATAGAAAAGTCGTGGGTCTAAGAATTATAACATTTTAACTCAAAAATTCTGTTTCAACTCTGCATGGAAACATCAGCATTTTTAGCTTTAAATTTGGCAAGTCCGAATTCATATTTTTGATTTCTTTTTTTTTTGTTTCTTTTGTTTTAATTTACATTCTTCTTTTTTCATTTTCATAGCCAGTGATTCACTCGGATTGAAATAAAAAGTGAATTAACTTTTTGTGTACACTGCTATTAAACAAAAAGCAATGAATCACCAATGTTTCATCAGTGAGCTTTGTTTTTTTCTTCAATGAATTTACTAGTGAATTATGAATGGGCTTGGGCAAAATTTCATTGGTTTCCGCTTCTAATTACTACTACATACAAACATCTATCTCTTTTAACATGAAATAAAACATGCTTACATTCATTAGTAATATGGGATTCGCATTATGGCTTTAGAACTTGTATAATGCTTATCCTACATTAAGAACTTGCATAAGCTCATTTTTTTCCATATAAAAAAATAAACATAACAGAACTTGCATATGCTCTTAAGTGCTGTCTCCACTTCAGTGTGAAACGAGTTTTACACAGGAAAGTAGTTTCGTTCTTCGTTTAAAGTAGTTTTGTCCATATAAAAATTTGAAGTTGTTTGTAATAAGTTTTGCTCAAAACTACTAAAATTTAAGGGTGCCAGCCATACAAATTCACAATTTTTTAAGAAATTTTCACTCAATATGGCACACTTTTTGTTGGATGAATCAAAAATTGGAAAAAAAATACAAAAAATCAACCGATTGTCAAAAATATGTAAATAAAAATATTTGAAAGCAAAATATAATTAAAATATTTGAAAGCTAAACATAATAGTGCTTCACCCTTAAAAATATTTAAAAATTTAAAATTCTGAATTTCAAATTCCTAATGTATTTTGTTAGTGTAATTTAATGTCAAAAAAAAGTTTTCGGGTGAACACTTTTTTTTCACTTTTTTTCATAAATTTCAAATATTAATAACAAAGCTGCCAGAGTAGGATTTTCTTTTCCTAAATTTAGAGGATTTTATTATATCGGAGAAAAATTATGAACAAAAAATTATTGTATAAGAAAAATCTCAGGAAATTTGCGGAATTTTTTTCATCTGGCATGTTTTTTTTTTTTTGATTTGACAATTAGAATGACAGAACTTGAATTTCAAATTTTTTTTGTTGTTGTGAATTTCAAATACACGCTCTGAGGCGCGTATTTGAAATTCACAACAACAAAAAAAATTTGAAATTTTACACTAATAACCTATTTCTATTAGTGGAATATTTGTGGAATATTCAGTTTTCCGGAATATTTCAGGTAAATTTCCATATAAAAATAAATTCCTGTATTTCTATTTCCCTTTTTCATATTCCACTTAAGTTAGGGTTCGGATCCCAAATTTATCAAAAAAAGTACATAATTTATGAAAAAAAGTACCTTTTTAGTTACTTTTTTAAATTATTTTTTGGTTGGTCAGAAATTTTTTTGTCAAAGGCTTAGTACGCTGTGAAAAAAGAAAGGTTGCAAAAAATATCACTGAAAAATATCTGAAAAACGTTTGATAAATTTTGACAACTATTTGACACAAGCATCTGATATTTTTATTAATTTTTTATTATTCTAACCCAATAATAAACAAATCAAACAAACTTTTTTTTTGTAATGCCAAGTTTTTGCAATCATTTATCTTCCTGGGTAGAAAAATATTTGCAAAAAAGCAGCTGCAAAATAGATTTTTTGTCACCCAGTAAACAATTTTTTTTTTTATCAGCGTACTACAAAGCAAAAGCTAAAAAAAAATGTTTTCAAACATTTTCCAGCACCAAAAATTTATATGAAAAATCTCATTTTTTTCCACAGCGTACTACTTTGGCATACTAAGCCAAAGTGAAAAATAAATAAAAAAACGTAAATAAATTTTTTTTTTATATGAAAAAGGAATAAAAAAAAAATTATTAAATTTATTTTTTTTTTAAATGTTAATATATTCCACTTCGTATTCCACTTAATGTAATGGAAACGGTAAGTGAAATAACGGAATTTATGTGGGATATATTGGGTGAATGGAAATAACTTATAACAAAATACATTAGGAATTTGAAATTCAGAATTTGAAATTTTTAAATTTTTTTAAGGGTGAAGCACTAATATTAAAAGTTTTTTTTTTCGTCATGTCAAAGTAAACATAGAATTTGTACTGTATACGCTTGTAGTTTTAAACAAGTTTAACACTACTTTGAACCTGAAGTGGAGACAAGATTTTATGCAAGTTTCAAAAAAATCAAGTTGCCAAGTTTTTTTGCTTTTTTAGCACAATTTTGCGCAAATTTCTCGTTATTTTGAATGTTGGCACTGTTTTTTTTCGTTTGTTATTATTTTAGAAATATTTCTTCATAAATTTTTAAAGGGAGTGGCTGCAGTTACGGCAACCGTAACTTTGTTTTTTTTTTTAACAGTTACGGTTAACGTAACTTATTTTTTTTTTTTAAAGTTGCGGCAACCGTAACTTTTAGGTAATGCTTAAAGTTACGGCAATTTTTTTTTTTTTTTTTTTCGAAAAAAAAAAAAATTTATTTAATTTTATTTTTTTTTCTTTTTTTCTTTTTTTTTTGTCTTAACCCTTTCTTCGGGATTCGAACCCCGTTCTTTAGCATTTCATTCTACCACTCTACCTCTCGGCTACAGTATTAAAATTATAAACGTGTACAAAATAGAAAATATAAATTATGTGTACATGTGAAAGTTATTGACAAGTAAAAACCTTACATCGTCATACAAAAAATGCAAGAATAGTAAAACCTTACATAGTTATACAAAAATACAAAAAAAAGAATTAAAAGCGCGAAGCGCCAAGGCAAAATAAAAAAAAAAAAAAGAAGCCCTTGGGGGTTTGGGGGAGGCGGCGGCCGTCCCCCATTCAGCATAACAACTTTTTATTTAAAAAAAAAGTCATAATGCTCAAAAAAAACTTTGCCGTAATCACTAAAAAAAAAAAAAGTTACGTCCGCCGTAACTTTAGACAATTTTCTACAGGATTACGGTTGCCGTAACTCTCAAAAAAAAAAAAAAAAAAGAGTTACGTTTGCCGTAACTTTAAACAATTTTCAACAGGATTACGGTTGCCGTAACTCTAAAAATAAAAAAAGAGTTACGTTTGCCGTAACTTTAGTCAATTTTCAACAGGATTACGGTTGCCGTAACTCAAAAAATAAAAAAAGAGTTACGTTTGCCGTAACTTTAGTCAATTTTCAACAGGATTACGGTTGCCGTAACTCTAAAAATAAAAAAAGAGTTACGTTTGCCGTAACTTTAGTCAATTTTGAACAGGATTACGGTTGCCGTAACTCTCAAAAAAAAAAAGAGTTACGTTTGCCGTAACTGTAGACGCTCCCATTTTTAAATATTTTAGTTTGTTTACAATTATTTTTTCTAGCTTTCATAAAAATAAAGTGTGAACGGATTTCTTTAATGTAGGATGAAACTTACCCTAGAACAGTGGTGGGATTCAGCCGGTTCGCACCGGTTCGCGCGAACCGTTTCCTAAAATATTTAGGATTCGCGCGAACCGTTTACTAAAATTTGAAGGTTCGCGAAAATCTCCTGAAAAAGTTTTGACTATTTTTTGGCAATTTCTCAACTACTCAAAGAATATACAATTTAAATTTATATTAAATTTGTATTAAAAATAAAATACATGATGTTTGTCTTTCGGTTTGTGTGTTATCTAAAAATTTAAAAACTACTTTCACACGATGAGTATATCGACAGGTGATGCGTACAATTTACAATAAAACAATTTTTTTATTAATTTATGAAATACTGGAAAATTTGACAAGCGTTTTACTTTTTTATCTGAAAAATCTCTTTTTTCTTTAACTATGTTATGTGAATACTGTGAGTAAAGAACTGAATAAGAGTAAAAATATGCTTTTACAAAGTAATAAACGTGTAACAAACAAGCAAGCCTATTTGAAATTACAACATTTGGAAACATCAATGTAAAAATTTATGAGATTTTATGAGTTTTTATATATGTTCTGGAAAAGTTTTTAGAATCTAATTAAAAAAATTAAAACAACTTTTTAGGGGATTCGAAACCACAAAAAAAATTTTATTAATTTTTTTTACGGAATGCGAACCGGTTGTTAAATGTTTTGAATCCCACCACTGCCTTAGAATATAGTTTGGAAAGGCTATAATTCACTATTGTTTCACTAGCCACCTTCACAACTTTTTCACTATCTATCTTCATTGACTTTTCACTACCTACATTCATTGCTTTTTCACTACTTACCTTCATTGCTGTTTTTTTAATAAATGAAACATTTGGTTCATCTTCGAACAAATTTTAAAATTAAAGTTATTATATATGTGGGTGGCCAGATACCTACATTTATAACAGATTCAAAATTCAAAATTTGTTCAAGGATAAACACTTTAGTGCTTCACCCTTAAAAAAATTTAAAAATTTAAAATTCTGAATTTCAAATTCCTAATGTATTTTGTTAGTGTAATTTAATGTCAAAAAAAAGTTTTCGGGTGAACACTTTTTTTCACTTTTTTCATAAATTTCAAATATTAATAACAAAGCTGCCAGAGTAGGATTTTCTTTTCCTAAATTTAGAGGATTTTATTATATCGGAGAAAAATTATGAACAAAAAATTATTGTACAAGAAAAATCTCAGGAAATTTGCGGAATTTTTTTCATCTGGCATGTTTTTTTTTTTTTGATTTGACAATTAGAATGACAGAACTTGAATTTCAAATTTTTTTTTTGTTGTTGTGAATTTCAAATATACGCTCTGAGGCGTGTATTTGAAATTCACAACAACAAAAAAAATTTGAAATTTTACACTAACAAAATACATTAGGAATTTGAAATTCAGAATTTGAAATTTTTAAATTTTTTTAAGGGTGAAGCACTTTTGATTCTAAATTACGCGCCTAGTAAAAAAAAGATGTAAACTATAAAAAAAGATGAACTAGTTCGTCTTTTTTTTTTTGCTATAAAAAAAAGATTACAAAAAAAGACACCAAAAAAAAAAAAAGATTACGCTGTTTGTACTGCTTTAATAACTTCGCTACACTTCAGCTTACAAACACAGAATTCAATGTTTTGCAGAAAAAAATGGGTTCGTTCTGTGTTTGGTACTTGGTTTGCCATATAAATTTTTTTTTTTTTTTTTTTATGGTTTGAAAGTAGGTTCGACACAAACCTAGAAATTTTACTACATAGTTTTATTGCATTTCAAAAAAAAAAAGGTATAACCTGTCAATTTGCAGAAAATTTACAGAAAAAATCATACTTTAAAATGCTTCGATATAAAAAAAATAATAATAAATTGTAGGTTGACAAAAAAGAAAATAAATTAAAATATTTTTAAAAAAAAATTGAATATTATTTTTATTTTCCATTTTTTCTTTAAATTAAAAAAATTCATTTTTTTTTTTTAAATTACGAAAAATTAAAATTTTATTTTACAAAGAATTTTTTTTTAATTTTACAAAGAATTTTTTTTTAATTTCAAACCAAACCATCTTTTATAATTGTGTCACCCCATTCGCCAACCTATTTTCAAACCAGAAATTCATGGTTGCTAACCTGAAGTGTAGCGAAGTTATTAGTTTTTGTATCTTCTATCCTGTTTTGTTTTGGGATCTTTTTTTTTTTGCCATTTTTAGACATTGTGTAAATCAAGCTTTATTCATTTCTGCAATCACTATATTTATCATATTCACCACATCACAACCACACCACTGTCACTTGTAATAATTCAATACACACTAAAAACACAACTAGACTAGATTAAAAAAGTCGAACTTTTTCAAAATTAAAACAAAAAGGAAAAATTTGCAAAAATGGCAAAATTCCTGGGACTAGACAAACTTGTCAAAATTTATCAAATAATTCAGGAAAGTGGAGGCATACGGGCAACTTACATGAAACTTTACAGGCAAGAAGAACAACACAGTAGAAACAAGAATTATATAATTTAAAAAAAAAAAGAAAATTTATTTTTTGTTTTATTTTGCTTTTGTAGGTTCGATGATCTTAAGCTAGGAACTTTGATTGGCACCGACAAATATGGCAATAAATATTATGAAAATCCTTATTATTTCTATGGAAGAAATCGTTGGGTTGAATATTCATCACATTTTAATATGGATTATGATGGCTCTCAAATTCCAGCTGAATGGTTTGGTTGGATGCATTACAAGGTATATTGCTAGAGTTAGGTACCTACCTACCTACCTTATACTTTGTTCAATTCTTAGAAATTTCATCGAGAACTTACCTACCCACCTAAAATTGGATGAAAAAGGTTTTATAATTCCAAGTGATGAGGTTATAACCTAAACTGATCAATATTGAACTTATTACGATAGATTTAAGAAGTTTAGTGAAAGATTTTAATAATTAATTAAATCGGGAGTTGTTAATTTTCTTTTATTTTCAATAAAATATTTATATTCTTGAAACCAAGTGAATTCCATGTGCGATGTACGTTGAATGGACTATAAGAGCTGTCGAAGCTTGAAATTATTATATGTCAATTTGAGAATATTAACAGGGGACATAAAATAATAGTGTTAGTCTCAGAAAAAATTGTTTAATAGAAGAGACTAGAAAAAAGAAAATGATTCTCTATGAAGGTATCTATCTGTTCTTTGAATTACTGATAACTTTGAGATTATTCTCTTATTTTTTTAAATTTTTCCTTGTTACGTAGGTACTCTAATTTAAAATTAAATTTAAAAAATCTTATTATGAGAGTTGACAGTATTTGATTCCAATAAAGCTCTAAACGAGAATGTTCCTGTTAAATTACATCAAAATATAGCATTAAAATAATACATGTATTATATTTTTTAAATTTTTAGACGGACCTTCCTCCAATTCGTGATGGCAGTAGACCCCATCATAAATGGATGTCTGACCACAGTGAAAATTTATCCGGCAGAAAAGGTAATCTTTTAACTGATCATTGATTTAATATTTATGCTATTAATCAAAATCCTTTTAGGACAATATATGCCTTTTACTACAACAACTCCTAAAATTGAGGCTTGGGAGCCAAACAAAAAATAAGTAGTTCAAGAATAAAGTTAAATTAAATTAAAAATTAAAATTTTATTGTTATAATTAAAATTTAACACATTAAATATTAATCTTTGTTGAAATTTAATTCAATTTGATTGTAGATGTAAGAAATTATTTATGCAAAATAATGTTTGCCACAAGTTATTTAAAATATCATCAGGTTGTTTTTGTTGGTGGAGGTAGCATACCCAATCGAGCAGTTTGTAGAACTGTACCTGGCTTGATCGGTTTAAATTTCATCAGATCACCAAAATAAACGTGCTGAATCACAGGGAATTTAGCTAATATCTAAAAAAAAAAAAGAATTAGAAATTAAAGTTTTTTTTTTTTTTTTGATAAGTTCAAACAAAATGTTTACTTACTTCTTTTTGATACATCTTTACAAGACCAGCATTTATTTTGCTCCAAGATGGAACAGCACTTATACTCCACAATTGATTTGAATGTTCTGCAAAATGTCCAGTTTTAACCTAAATAATAAACAATTATAATTTTAATTTATACAAACAGCTTAGTCTACTACACATCGAATGCCTTTACACTTTTTGAGTTTAGTCTAGCATGAACAAAAGCTTTAAAAATAAACTTTCGAATTAAAAAAACTACTTCGTTTCCATTATTCATTATTCTACAAAATTATTGGCAATATCTTACAATTTCGAACATGTACTGGTACTTATAAAGTTAGGAAGTTATTTCATTTACAATTTAAAATTAGCATTACTAAAAAAATGAATGCTGCTCTCATAATTATTAGACTTAGGTTAAAAAAAATTTTACCTGTTTGATATAATCAATACAACCAATAAACATGTATTCATCTTTGTATTCGAGTATGATGGGATCATCTAAAAATTTCGATGGATCGAAGCGACTGTTTACTAAAAAATAAAAAAAAATTTAATAATTTTTTTATTTGATATAAAAAAAAAGAAAAACGTTTGCTTTAGCTTACCTGCTAATTGTGCACTACCCCAAATGAATGGAACAAATTGATAATCATCAAGACTCCATACTCCTTGACTGCCAGCCGGTTCCATTCTATAAGTTTTTTGTAATTTTCTTACAAACAACAAATAGCTATTAAATAATTTTAAAGCACAAGCTACATTATCACTTTCTTCTAAAGCTTCAATTTTAAATAAACAACACAAAAACATTATGAATGCTAATTCGTGTCCAGTGCCATAATCAATTCTAGTTGCATTACCAAATGATTCAATAAAATATACCACAATTTCTGTTATAGCCGCATGATGTTTTTCTGACAGTGCTTCAAATAGATATTGTTGTGAATTCTACAAAATGGAAAAAATTAATGAAAATAAAAGAGAGTCGAATTTAAATGAATTTTTCATCCAACATAAACAATAGATACACAAATATTCTATTCTCCTTTCCATTCGAATGTAGGCAAAAAGTTTGAGGGTAGGATTTTGTTAAGATTTTTACATTCGATCGTAATAAGTGTTGTAAATTTTACTCGAACGTAAAACTATTGCGAAAATTTCTATTCTTTACACTCGCACCGAACTAGAAATCCTGCACATTCATTGAGTTTCATCAAAATGGATAGACACCTACCTAGGTACCCAATTAAGAGAATATAACTACTTATTATATGGTTTTTCATGCTTAGGTGGTACCTACCTACTATTAGTTGGGATCTATTGTTGGCGACAGAAAGGACAAACTAAACTTTCGAAGTAGGTTAGGTATAATATGTTTTTAAAAGTAGGTACTCACAGCTTGCATTTTTTTAAACCAAATTCTGTAGGCTTGATTGCCAAATCTTTGTGGTTGATCGATTGGCGGAGTTTCTTCAAGCAATTTATTTAATTTGTTAAAAATTAATAAAAGTTTCTTCATTGTTTCCGAAATTGGACAATCGAAAGAATTACGTTTCCCTTGAATGACAACACTAATTCCATTTATGAAACCAATTAAATCATAATAGGCTTCAGATTTTTGCCAAGTAGCAATATCTTTCATTGATTTAACAGATTTAGTTGGCAGTGTGAATTCGTCGCATTTTATTTTTTCGGGGTTTATTTCATCTAAAAAGAGAACAAAAAAAAATTATTTTGTTTTTTAAATTTCCGTCGTAGTTACGGACTGGACTTGGGACAAATTCCAAAAAATCATACCTCCTGCTGGAGTTGGCGGATTGCTGCTCTCCTTATTCACCATTGGCTCTTCCATTTTTGTATTTGCTTTTAATTTTCCTCCTAAGGATTCTTAATATTATTAATTTTCATTAATTTTTCAATTAAGACGAAAATTTTGATGACTTTTTTTTTTTTTTTTGATTTTCAATTTTTCAAAATCTTTCGGCTTTTTTCCAATTCTAATTTTTTTTTTTTTTCATTCATTTAAAACATCAAAACAAAAATAAATAAAGATAAAATTCACCTAAGTGTGGACGCCGTCATTAAAAGTCGGTCGACCGGTGCTTGCGTCGTCTTTTACGATTATTCACTGTTTTGACAAGCCCTCTGTGGCCATTTATGGAACGTAGGAGAACATATAAAATATTTATTTTCTTGAAATTTGTATGAAAATTTACGAATTGAAATTTTATTTAAGTTATAATTAATTAGTTAATTAATAAAAATGAATAGAAAAAATTTTAAGGTCTTCGGAATATCATTGGCAAACAATTCTATAGGTAGAAATATTTCCATGCACTGCTTTTTCATCCAAAATAATTCAAAATCAAAAAACGTATTTTTACAACTAACAAAAAAAAAATTTTTTTTTACTGATGACGACTTCATAACAAATATAAAAATGTAAAAAAAAAGTTATTATTGGAAATTCTCATACATTTGGAGTCTAAATAATATTGGTAAGTTTAAATTAAAAATAGTTCTTTTTTTATACACTTTTTGATTTTGAATCATTTTGGATAAAAAAGTAGTGCATGGAAATATTTCTACCTATAGAATTGTTTGCCAATGATATTCCGCAGACGTTAAAATTTTTTCTATTCATTTTTATTATTTAACTTAAATAAAATTTCAATTCGTAAATTTTCATACAAATTTCAAGAAAATAAATATTTTATATGTTCTCCTACGTTCCATAAATGGCCATTGGCGGCAGTGATGCCAGATTGAAAATTTAAAAATCCCTACAGCAAGCATAAAATTTCCCTATTTTTCCCTATGTTATATAGATAATTTTCCCTACATTTTACCCTACATTTTGTTTTATAAAAATACTGATAGGTATTTAGTTTTTTTTTCAAATTTTTTAAATAAAAAATTGATTTTTCATGTTTTTTTATGAGATCTTTTTTATTTTTATATATCAAAAAATTACAAATTCATTTTCAGTAACATTTAGATTTAGCATTAATTGTATAAAAAAAATAATCATTATTATTAATTTTATAATTATAATTAATTAATACTAAATTTTACTAAACAAAAAAAAATTCATTAATAAAGTAAGGAACATATCGTCTGCTCAGAAATGAAACAACGTATGATATTTATACGTCATTATTAGATAATAGCACCATTTGATTCCTAGTACTTGATTTTATAAGTACAACTATTTTGCAATATTCTTAATGTTGATTAAAATGTGTTTTTTAGATGAAAATTTTACGTTACTTGATATTTTTCCTTAATTTTTTTTTAATTTTCAAATCTTTAAACTCAATTACTCGAAACTATACTTTTCATTATACATCGTTTCATTTCTCAGCAGACGATATATACTTTATAGTATTAATTATATAAAAAAATAAATATTGCATTTGTAATTATTAATATTTGCAATGAATTTAAGAAAAAAAATATTGGCCAACCAACATGATAAAAAATCCCTACATTTTTTAACATTTGAAAAATCTGTCCTTTTTTCCCTACAGTGTCTTTTTATGACATAATTTCCCTACATGTAGGGAATATTCCCTACGTCTGGCATCACTGATTGGCGGCGCTATATGGACATTTACGGGCTGTCTACATTAGCGATTTAGAATCGCGCGTATGAATGTATTCTATTTGTTCTGTTTCATTTATTAGGATTTGTGTGTGCTCAATATGCCACTGGGTTAGATTTACAGCATGCGATTTTTATACATTTTTTCAAATTGTACCATTTTAATTGACTTAAATGACAAATTAATAAAAAAAGCAAAATTTGTGAGAAATGTCAAAAAATACTCATGCTGAAAAATTATTCAAAATCAGCATGCGTATTTTGCTGCGATTTTGGATTTTGTATAAAGATACACGCAGTGCTGTCGTTCTACTGCTTTAGAAGTAGATCTACTGCTTTTTGATATTATCTACTGCCCTTTTGCTTTTTGATAAAATCTACTGCTTTTTCGTTCTTTCTCGTTAATAATAATTTTTAAATATATCTCTTAAACTATTTTACCTGTTATGGTCTATGATGATCAGAAAACTGTTAAATGTATTAGATTTTCGAAGGATTTAATTTTAATGACCCTTTTTTAAAGCAGTTTGAAATTATAGATCCAAAGAATTTGGGATCCTCTTTAGTACATTTGCTTAAAGCGTTCCCTAATTTTGTTGAAGATGTAGATGATGTTGAGGAATTAGATGGGGAGTGGAGACAACTTATTAATTCTGATTTTTTTTTTTTAAACCAAAGAAAATGATTTAGAGTCTTGTGCTACATTTACACCTAGTGGTTAATGGCTAATGGTAAAAATGTCCATTAATTTCTGTGTTGCCATTGAAATGGAAAGTGTTCACATTATAGAAAAATTAATGTTCAAAAATGGCGTTTCCATTAAATGGCAACACCGTAAAATGGTAAGATGTTGCCATTACGTTTACACTTTAATGGCATGAGTGGCAAACATTTAAATTTTTCCGTCGGTTTTCTAATTTTTCTTTTTTTTTCACAACTCTTCCACCTCTTCCACGTCTTCCGACATATCTTATTCGATATCTTAAAATCTCCCCTTTCTATGTTTTATATTTTCCTAATTATCACGCCAACTATATTGTATATTTTTCTTATCATTATGCCAACTATGTTTTTATATTTCTCCTTATTATCAAGCTACTTATTATTAAGCTCTTTTAGTTTAAAAGAACAATAACAACAAGCCGTCATTAGCCACCATTATATAATGGCAACGCTTAATCAGGGTGACCAAGTCTGACCTAAAAAAATATAGAACATTTCGACATCAAAAAAGAGAACATAAGAGAACAAACCTAAACTTTATCTGGAAAAGGTATAGTTAATCTGAAAATCGAGAAAAAAACATTTTTATAACAAAATTATTTATTTGCAACGGCCCTTTTTATAAGATGTACAAGTTTTTTATTAATTATTATTTCATAATACATATATATACAATACATATATATATATATATATCACATCGGATTCGGATGTATCATCATCATATTTCTCAACTTTTCGCACCCGGCTGAGAAGCTCTGTATTTTCTTTTATATTTCGAAAAAAATCTGTACATGACACATCGTTAAAATTATAGACCACTTGCAAAATACCTCGGACAGTTTTAATATTCAACTTGTTTCTTTCTTTATACCACTGAGCATTGATCAATGAAAAAACTCTTTCTATATTAGCATTTTGCTCAGAAATGGAATAAAAAAATTGACAAATTTTTAAAAATTCTGAATAATAGGAGACTTCTTCTATTTCTCGAAAATATTTAGCCCATTTCTGACAAGATAATAACGCTTTTTGTGGACGGTTAAACGCCTTGAAAATAAAGCCTGACATTAGACAAAACCTTTTTGACCATTATACCTATAATTGATTTATTACATTTTTTTTGGAAAGAACATAAAAAGAGGACAAAAAGAGACAAAAAGCATTAAAAAAGTGACTAAAAAAGAGATATCTCTAAAAAAGTGAACATTTATCAAAAAAGTGAAGTGAACAAAAGATCTGCTTTGAAAAAGAGAACATGTTCTCTAAAAAAGAGATATGTTGGTCACCCTGCGCTTAATGTCACCCGTTCACATATGTAATGGTACAAAATGGCATCATAATGGCAGTTTGTCCATTAGGTGTAAATGTAGCATTAGTTTTATTAGCAGGTTTTACTAGCCAAGAAGGAAAAATCAATTTGAATTTCTTTACAACATTTGTGATAATATGTAAATATTTAATTTAAAAGATGTTTGTTTTTTTTTGGTAGAAACAGGCAAAGAAAGAAGTCGAGCTCAAAAAGTAAAAACTTTTTTAAGCGCTTTATTGGTTAAAAATCTACTGCTTTTTTTTCTAATCTACTGCCCTTTTTTTTGAATTTCTATTGCTTTATGAAAATTTAAAACGACAGCACTGGATACACGAATACATTTAAAGAACAAAATCGCATGCAGGAAAAATACGCTAATGTAGACACCTAGTTAAACAAGTGAATCTGAGTCATGTATTTTTTTCGGCTGGCCGTGCATCGTTTGTTTTTGCTAATAATGCCTTGAACAAACTGTAAACGAAAAACATGTTCAAGAGCAAAAAAACATGTTTTGAAAATCAACCGAAATTTAATTTAAATAAGGTTTCAGAAATATTTATAATAAGCTGTCCAAACTTCGGGTTTAAATAAGGTTTCGCAAATATTTATAAATAGTTGTTAGGTTAAAGGAAGTTTATCATACAAAAAATTTAGTTGTTTTAAAGTTGAGTTAAATATGAGTTAAATCTGGTTCACCTGATAAACCCAAGCATTGTTTATTTATATTCAATGAACATGTTCTAAAATGGTATAATCTTCTAAAATTAATAAATCGGTTGGGCATGTGCGTTTGAATAATATTAAAAAAAAAACAAAATGTCTAAAAAGAGGATAAAAATAAAATATTTTTTTGTTTGTAATTTTTATTTTTCGAATTTTAATTTTAAATTAATTAGTTTCACTTATAGAATTTTTTTATACAATTATTTATTAAATTTTATTCATTAATTTTTATTTAGAAATTCTAAAAAAGAAATATATATGAAAAAAAAAAAACAACCAAATTATACCTGGATTAAAAAATTCATAGGTGAACAGCAATTTTCAATTGAGGGATAACCTGATTTAATTTATGATTAAAATTCCGAGTTGAAAAGCATATTACACCTTATTAATTTGCTGAACCACAAAAAAATGTCAAAGAGCCGCATGCGGCTCATGAGCTTCAGTTTGAGCTTGTCTGGTATATTATATGTATAAAAAAATTGATTTAACTTTCAAATCCCTGTTAACGGCTATTTCTATTATAAAACGAACTCATAAAATTTTAAATCTTTCTTTCGTTTATTTAAGTTAATAATATGAAGAGAAAATACTAATTTTATGCAGAGGTCTGACCGATTCCACAACTCAGAACCGAAACTTCTAAAGTTATAAACATAAAAGTCTCGTTATTTTTATAGTTTTTATTGGTTTTAAAATTTTTTTTTTTTTATTTTTTTTTATATTTTAAAACTTAAGGGGGTATTCTGGTCTAGAAATTTGAAAAAATCATTTTTTTTTTTTTTTTCATATTTTCAAAGTTTAACCCTTTAAGAACATGTCTTTAAGAGGATTTTAGAAAATTCAAATTATTTTCGGAGGTATGGCTGTTTTACAAAAATAACATTTCATGAATTAGACTGCGAGAAACTTTACGTGAAACTTTAAACGCGTTTTTCTCAAAACAATCTTTTTTAAAACGATTTTTAAAACGAATTTTGTAGAGGTCTTCTTCATAGGCTTCTCTATCGCATGAACTATCCTCATACCAAAATTTTAATGCTTACTATTTTTAAAAATTTCCAAAAACTCAAAAAAAGTTGTCCAAAAACCAATTTTTTTTTTCAAGTAGTCGCCATTTTGTAAAAAAAAAAATTTTTTTCAACTCTTTTAGTTCGAACGATAGAGGCATTCGTATAGATTAATAATCGTTTTTGGTTTTTTTTTTTCGAATTGCCAGAAGGGCTGAATCGTGGGAATGGTAACGTCCCAAATTTTTGAGAGCCCCCACTTCATCAGCTGCGAACTCTTTGAATTTTGAATTTTTTACTTTTTTTTTTTTTTACTGTATTCTTAAAACATTAATAAATATCCTATAAAAAAATGAATGGTAAAAATATTGATTGGTTTTTTTTTGCAGCACTTCAAAAATTGCATTAAATTCGTGCCTCTAGACAAGAATACCGTTTTAAAGTTAAACCGAAACGAACGCCGACAAGAAAAAATGCCGAGCGCTGACCGTCGCAAAACGGTTTTTTGTTCGCCGTCGGAAACGTTTTTGTCGACGTCTCAGTGGGTACGCATTGCGTCGCATTTTAATATTTTGTATTGGCTTGCTAAAAAATTTTCTAATATTTTGTTAGTTAATTTTTTTTTCAAAGTTTTTTTTTTGTTAATTTTTTTCTTCATGCCGATGGCACTGATCGCTGCTTACTTTTTTTTCTAATCGCCGCGGCGTCGTCGTCTGCGTTGAACCACTCAATTTTGTTTACATTGAAATTCAATTAAAAAAGGGAGTGGCTACAGTTACGGTAACCGTAACTTATCTTTTTTTTTAGCAGTTACGGTTAACGTAACTTTTTTTTTTTTTTTTAAGTTAGGGCAACCGTAACTTTTAGGTAATGCTTAAAGTTAAAGTCGAAAAAAAAAAAAATGCATTTAATTTTTTTTTCTTTTTTTCTTTTTTTTCTTTTTGTTTCTTTTTTTTTGTCTTAACCCTTTCTTCGGGATTCGAACCTCGTTCTTTAGCATTTCATTCTACCACTCTACCTCTCGGCTACAGTATTAAAATTATAAACGTGTACAAAATAGAAAATATAAATTATGTGTACATGTGAAAGTTATTGACAAGTAAAAACCTTACATCGTCATACAAAAAATGCAAGAATAGTAAAACCTTACATCGTTATACAAAAATACAAAAATAGTTTTAAAAGCGCGAAGCGCCAAAGCAAAATAATAAAAAAAGAAGCCCTAGGGGGTTTGGGAAGCGGCGGCCGTCCCCCATTCAACATAACAACTTTTTATTTAAAAAAAGTCATAATGCTCAAAAAAAAATTTGCCGTAATCACACTTTAGACAATTTTCTACAGGATTACGGTTGCCGTAACTCTCAAAAAAAAAAAAAGTTACTTCCGCCGTAACTTTAGACAATTTTCTACAGGATTACGGTTGCCGTAACTCTAAAAATCAAAAAAGAGTTATGTTTGCCGTAACTTTAGTCAATTTTCCACAGGATTACGGTTGCCGTAACTCTAAAAATAAAAAAAGAGTTACGTTTGCCGTAACTTTAGTCAATTTTCAACAGGATTACGGTTGCCGTAACTTTCAAAAAAAAAAAAAGAGTTACTTTTGCCGTAACTGTAGTCGCTCCCATTAAAAAAATATTTATTTTGCTCTGTCGCTTTCAAAATTTAGAATTAGAATTTGTGGCGTCGCTCATGTCGCTGTTTGGATTTGATTTTTGACAGTGAATAACTTCGCGCTTCCGCTTGTAATCATTTTTACCAAATTTTATTTAATTTTTTAATTAAATTCGAACAATTCAAATAAAAAATTAAAATAATGCAAGAACCGGCCCATGGTTGCCCTGGTGTTGGTTCCGAGGACGCAGGTAAGGCGAGTCCTTGCGCTGGTTGTCCCAATCAAAACATATGTGCATCCGGCCAGCAGAATTCTGGTGTTGATCCGGACAAAGAATTGGTGTTGATGAAAATGAAAGATGTGAAAAATAAATATTTAATTTTGTCGGGCAAAGGTGGTGTCGGCAAAAGTACTTGCACCACTTTGATCGGCAAATATTTGGCAAATAAATATGAGGATTTAAATTTTGGAATTTTGGATATCGATATTTGTGGACCATCGCAACCGAGAATGCTCGGTGTCGAAAATGAGCTGGTGCATAATTCAGGTTCTGGTTGGTCGCCCGTTAACATTGAAGATAATTTATGTTTAATGTCAATTGGTTTTTTATTAAACAGTCCCGATGATGCGATCATTTGGCGTGGCCCGAAAAAAAATGGAATGATTAAACAATTTCTGACACAAGTTGATTGGGGCAATTTAGATTATTTGATGTTGGACACGCCGCCAGGAACATCGGATGGTAAAAATTTTTGTTTTTTTTTTTTTTTCCTTTTTAATTACAAAATTTTGTTTTAATTATTTCTTTTTTTAGATAAATTTTTTTTTGTTTTTCTACTTGGTGATCTTTGTAGTATAAATTGCATTGCTAAGAGTTTTCCGATACCATTATTTGATTCAAAGTGATCCGGTCTATCAGCATTCTACAGGAATTTCTAATTGACTAGATCTTACTCCAATAAACGAAAAAGTTTAGAGCAGTAATTAAAGCCTTGAGTTTTCCTAAAATTTTTATCCTACTTAGAACTGAGCTAACAATGTACCCGGTAGTGCACACTCAAATTTAATAAGTTAATCATAATTTTTTCAAAGCAACTTACTTAAATTTAATTTTAACTTAAATTGAAATAAAACTTAGTTAAGTGTAATTTTTAAGTTTAAACGGTGCAAACGGCCCTAAATTCAATAATTTATTATCACCACTACCGAATTATGTTTTTTATTATTTGTAGTTTTACATTTTTAGTATTATGATTTTTATTTGAATCTCAAGTAAAGACTGAATTATTAACTAATCATCTTCTTCTTTTATACAATACTTTTATATGTAATAAACATGATTACCTAAACTAGTGTACAAAGAATTTGTACTTGAAATATATCTATTTAATTTAGAAAGTTGAACTTGAAATAATTACAAGATATTTTGATAAAGAAAATGATTACTTAAAGAAGGTGTTTTGTTAACATGATTATTTAAAACCAGTATACAAAGAATGTATACTTAAATATATAAGAAGTTTATGTTGTTTGATGTGGTTGATATAATTCCTCCATCTTAAAAATTAACTATTTGTATTGATTAATAATCACTACTAATGGTTCATCATGTGATAATCGAATTGGTGTTGAACATTTATAGCCAGTTGTTGGATATTATTTTTTTGAAGTGAAGAATTTAAGTTGTACTTGGAAAATATGTTGTATATACTCGCTGCTTCGTTACTGTAGGGTTGTGATGTTTGTGGCCATGAATTGACAGTACCTAGTAGTTTTAATTGATGTGTATTTTTATTTGATGTTCTATCTTCAGTTTCAAAGTTGATGCTGCTGCCAACAGTTTTGCGCTTACGCCGTTAGTTGCATAAGAAGAATTAGTATTTTGAGTAACTTTTGAAAATATTTTATGGCTGTCAGCGTTTGGTACTTATTACCATTATATGAATGATATTTATTAAATTCCTCCGTTGATGGATATGAAGCCAGCATTTTTGAACAATTTGAATTATAATTAGCAGAAGAATACGAAGTATGGTAGTTGCTACTTATATTTCTATCATATGATGTTGTAACTGTAACCTCACCGCTACCTGGATATCTTGTCCTAACTTCATTTTTAATTTTTTCTGATGAATAATTCATTTGTTGGTTCCGTTGTTGTTGCTGAGCAATCATTGAATCATTGAGTGATATGATTCTGATCATTTAATTGACATTCATAATTGAACAGCTTATGCACTTTAGAATCTTATTGAGTCTTCTGGATAAGGCGTTAAATAGTTAAATACATTATTGTTAGGATGTTGTTCTAAATGATGTTGTTGTAATTGTCCGAATAAGTTTGAATTTCAATTCCCTTTTTTATTGGTTGATGATGAGGATATTGAAAAAAAAAAAGTTTTTATTCATCATGAAGTTCAATTTTATTCTGTTTATCATTTATGTTTAAATTAATATTGTTGGTATTGTTGTTGGTTCAGGAATTTGATAATTTATTTGAATATTACTTTCATTTTTATTATAAGATGATTCTGGAAAATTATGAAAACTCTTGTTATTCGTGAAGAGATTCATTTTGTTGTGGATGACTGTTAAATCATTGTTTATTCGTTTAAATGAATTATCGTAGCTTTTCATTTTAATTTTTTCAGAATTTGAGTTTTCTTGTGTTGTAGTTTTTTTCTTTTTTTTTTTTTTTACTAAATCATAGAATTTGTTTAATGTTTGTTTATTTGATTTATTCATAATTCTATTATTTGCATCAGATTCAACAGTAGCTACATTTGCTTCCAAACTTTGCTGTTGTTGAATTGTTTTGTTTAAGTATGTCAGATATTTGTGTTATTTGCTTTTAGTAAAATATTTATAGTTTCATTCATTTCATCTCACATCACTTTTAAATCAATGGAAGGATTGTTTACAATAGGTCCCGTGATTTTTTCCGATAAATTGCTATCAAAAATTGTTTTAGATTACTCACAATCAATTGAATTCACTCATGAATGATGTGACAATTTCAGATTTATTTCTTCCAACCATTTTTAGACAGCTTTCTGGTAACTGGTAACATTTTATTATCTTTATTGTTTTGTTCATATTTTTCTTTAGATAAATTTTATTAGCTTCATATGTCAAACAATATTCTGCTTTTGAATCACTAGTGACACCAAATTTATTAGAATCCTCTTTTGTGTCGTATTTCAATGTTTTATTAGTTATTTGATCTTCGGAGTCTTTAGACATAATTTTATTAGATTTAGAAATCTTGTTGGTATCATTAATTGTTGATTAATTTTCAGATGCTGATATTGGTTTATTTTCTACAATCAAATACTGAATTGAAGTATTCTGTGGTATAGTAAAATGCAAATCATAGGTTATAGTAGAAGTTGTCTCTTCAAAATGCTGTTTCTTCAATTTGTCTTCATTATTATCGTTATCTTCTTTAGTTTCCAAACTGAATGCTTGTTTCAAGAGATTTTAATAATTTTGTCGAATTATTACTACCTACTCGAATATTTTCTGTTGTATCAATTTCTTAATTTTAAATGTATGACCTCTGCAGACGTATATTTAGAATTTCTTTATAAATTGAATTTTGTAATAAGATTTTCGAATTTAACATTTTTCTAGTTTATTTTGTAATTCATGGAATGGTGATTGTAGATTTTTGAAATTTAATTTTTTTTATACTAATTTGATTTTAAAGAAAATTTATGACAATTTTAAATTTTTCATTTTTATCACAAACTATCTGCTGATTTCTATTAATTCATTTTTTTAAACTATTTAATTTTTATTACATGTTTATGCAAAGTTTTTATTTCAATTATTATTTTTTTTTTTATTTTTAATTTGAATAATTTTCTCGAATTGGTATAGAATTTTCTCTGTTTTTGCTAAAAAATCATTAGTGGTTTTAATTATTTCGGAGTACATATATCTTAAGTTCAATTATTTCTCGATTTCTAAAATTTTTTTAAATAATTCCATTTTAATTCGACTCAATTCATTTTCACGAACATACTTTTAAATTGTATTTTAAATTTAGAATTTATTTATTGAGATTATCTTGTTTTTGTTGCAACGCCAAATTATTTTCAATTTTTTTTTTTTTTTTTTTTTTAATAAGCTGAGTTTTTAAAATATTACATTTACAATTCTTAGGAAATAATTTTCTTGTTTCCAAAATATCACCTTTGCTTCTGTAATTATTGGCGAGAAATCAATCTCTTTCAAATTTAATTTCTCTTCAAGAATTTTTTTTATCTAATGATGATTTTTTTCTATTAAACTATGATTTTTGTATAATAATGCCAAATTTTGTTCCAATATTTTAATTTTAATATATTTTTATTCTGTTATGCATTTTAAGTCAGTAAATTAAATGATCATTATCCTGAGATAATAATTTTTTTATTCACGGTTTTCAAATATTAACCCTTTATTAAACATTTTTTTTGTATTCAGAGATCCGTTTCTTGACTTATGTGATATTTTACTTAAATATTTGAAATTTTTCTTTGATCGCCATATTATGTCTTTCAAGATTACAAATTTTCATCCAATCATTCACAGTCTAATTTAAATGTAATGTAAAAGTAATTCTAATGTAATTTATTCTTTAATCAAATATGTAATTTATTCTTTGATAAAATATTCTGATCAAATTCATCTTCTGATTAGCTTAACGGAGAAGTTCTTTTGAAACAAATATTGCTTTGAGAATAATTTCCCGAATCATAATTCATGTTAGAAAGTCATGTTTAGAATTTTGATAGTTCTTTGAAGAACAACGTGATGATTCGACATGTTTTAAGTTTAATTGTTCATTCACTAATCGAATTTCTTCATAATTTTATTTAATTTAGTATCTAAGGTGTATGAAAATGATAGTGTTGGTGATAATGTTGATGGTTGATTATTAACAATTTGACTGTTAGACATTTTCGTTATTTTTGTGATATGACTAGCCTATTACGTATCGCATTATATTATTTATCTTTTTATGTTTTTTTTTTATAAATTTTTTTTTTTTTTTTTTTTTTTTTATTCACGATGAAAAGAAATATATTTAATTTATATAATTATTATTTGTATTTTTATTTTTTTATTTTTTTTTTTTTTTTTAATTTTGTTTTATTAAATATTTTTATTTATTATTTTTTTTTTTTTTTTTTTAAAAGATTACGTTTTAACAAGTTATCATTGATTGATCCTTGCAACCTATCCTTGAAGTAAAAAAATATTTTTATATTCATATTTTTTATATTTATTTATTTTATTATTTATTTAATTATTTTTTTTTTAATTAATCCACGATGGATTGTTATTTTATTTAGGTATAGGTTTCAAACTATAAAAATAGACCAAGTTATCATCAATTGATACTTGTAAACCTATCCTACCGACTGCGCCAATTATGTTTTTTATTATTTGTAGTTTTACATTTTTAGTATTATGATTTTTATTTGAATCTCAAGTAAAGACTGAATTATTAACTAATCATCTTCTTCTTTTATACAATACTTTTATATGTAATAAACATGATTACCTAAACTAGTGTACAAAGAATTTGTACTTGAAATATATCTATTTAATTTAGAAAGTTGAACTTGAAATAATTACAAGATATTTTGATAAAGAAAATGATTACTTAAAGAAGGTGTTTTGTTAACATGATTATTTAAAACCAGTATACAAAGAATGTATACTTAAATATATAAGAAGTTTATGTTGTTTGATGTGGTTGATATAATTACCGGCACCCACCTACTATCAAAGAAAATAAACTTCAATTTTACCATAACTCTTATCGTTGATTAGATGATTTTCTGCAGCATAAGCAGTTATTCTAAAAAAACTATTTATCTATATTTTTTCCTACATGCTAGGTACTAATTTGGTACACAGCAAGTATTGTTCATCGCAGCAGCTCCAACATAATTTCATATTTCAATTTTAAAACCACCAAAAGATTAAGCGAAATAAGATTTTTAGGCTCTGTTATATAGGTTGAGAATTTTTTTTTTGCGTTATTTTAAAAAAAATAAAGAATCTCAACTTTCCCAATGCTACAAGCAAAAATTTTTATAATACCAAGCACTATTTTTTTTTGTCAAAATTGTTATTCATTAATTTTGAAGAGGTTTTCAAAATGTGAATTGACAATATTTTGATAGGATCTCGCAGGGATTTAGAATTATAAACATTTAAAAAATCTATTTTTGAATACTTTGATTTCTATTTTTTGGATTTATTAAATAAAAGAAATCAATTTATAATGTATAATTCAGTCTTAATTTATTAAAAGAAAAATTAAGTTTTACCATAGATTAAGAATACAGAAAGATTTATAGCTTCATACAACATTTTTTCAGTCTTTTTTGGTATTTTTATGTGAAGGTGTTACGTGCGGGTTATACTTGCTGAAAAAAAAATCATGATTATGATTATTTTTGAATGTATGTGTGAAATTTTTATGAGTCAAAAATCATACTGGCTTTGATTTTAATCTTGATTTTTTTCTGTCACTGTACCAATAAAATACAATTGTTTACAATATTCACATTCAAATTCAAATCCCGTGATAACAAACCGCTTTTATTATTGTTGTTTGCGCTTTCAAGAGTTTACTTTTTTCTTTGGCAGCCAAAAATTTTTCTTTTGACAGAAAAAAATCAACCCTCTGATTTTTTTTAAGCATGATTTTTCATCAAGATTATTTCTTGATTTTTTTTTTTACACAAAATTTCACACATCATTCAAAAAAAAATCATGATTATGATTTTTTTTTCAGCAAGTGTAGCCCGCAAGTTAGTAAAACTAAATAAAATTCTTTTCATACATTGATAATTATCACGTATTTTATTTTGTTTTACTAACACATTCACATGAAAATACCAAAAATAATGTCGTATGAAGCTAAGAATCTATGTATATTCTTAATCTATGGTTTTACGAAATATTAAAATGAACTATTCAGAACAGCAAATTGAAAAGTACTTAGAGCCCGTTCCCAAACTGAGACTATTTTAAATCGTAAAATATACCTTTTCTGCTAAAGAAAATTCCTTTTTTTCAGAAATTGAAATAGGCTTGACATTTAATCTGTATCATCTGCAACGTCTGCTTAAATTTTCAATTTTTTGTTTTTTTTAAAAATGAGGTACACTAAAAAGTACACATATAAACTGAGTTTGTTATGGGAAATTAAAAATTTCCCTTTGCAGATTTTTAAAATATAAAATATCATTTCGGAACGATTTTTACGTCAAAAAATCTTGATTTGTAAAATAATTGTAAAATAACAGTTGTAAAATCGTGTCGTTCCAAAACTAGAAATTCTAGAAATTAAAAAAAATTTTCAGTTTCTAAAATAGTCTCAGTTTGGGAACGGGCTCTTAATCTGACAAATAAATAAATGTTTTGCTAGATTCATAAAAAAAATCTTTGATTATAAAAATTATAATAAACGTTCCAACACTCTTCCGGTCATAAAAAGTTTTTGTTACGCATTTACGCCTCGAAAATTCGGAAAATATAATAATTTGAAAAACAAATGGATTCAAGTGGATTATTTCAAAAAAAAAAAAAGAAGAAAGTTGTATGAAAGTCCAAGAATGAAACAAAAAATATTCCCGTGTTCGAAATTCGAGTAAAAATATTCTTTATTAGAGTATGATTTTGGTGAACAATATTCATACTCGTATTGTTGTTTTGCATAGAAGAAGAACAAAAAATAATTGGTCACCACTTCATTAATAATAATAATATCGTTAATTTCCAATTTTTTTAATAAATGTATTTATTTTTGTTTTTTTTTTAATTAATTAATTTTTTAATAATTTTCAGAGCATTTATCATCTGTAGCATATTTGAATGAACCGCCTGGTTCATTAAAAGCAATTGTGATCACAACAGCCCAAGAAGTTTCACTGCTGGATGTAAGAAAACAAATTAATTTTTGCCGAAAAACAAATATTTCTGTAGTTGGTGTTATTGAAAATATGTCACCTTTCATTTGTGGTCACTGCAGCGGTATGTCTGAAATTTTTCCAAAAAAAACTGGTGGCGCCGAAACAATGTGTAAAGAAATGGATATACAATTTTTAGGAAATTTTCCCCTGGATTCAAGAATAACTAAATCTTGTGATAATGGCTTTGATTTAAATGTATTAAATGATGATGCTAAAAATAGTTTAGAAAATGTTTGTAAAGCTATTGTTGATCAATAAATTTAATATTGTTAATTTTTTTTTTTTATATAATTTCACACATAATATACCCTTATTTTCTTTTATCAAATTTCCCAATTTTCATCATGGTTTTTTCTATTTAGTTTTCGAATTTATTGCAATTTGTTTCAATTCATTGAGGCAATTTTCAGCTTCTTTTTCAGCGTGTTTATTGCCTGCTCCCTTAAAAAAAGAAAATAAAAGGGTTTATATAAATATTTTGGAACTTAAAATTTAAATTTAACGGAAGTGCAGTGTCCAAAATTGAAATCGATAATAAAAATTTATTTTACTATTTTTTTTCCTTTTTCACACCAATATTTTGCATTTTCGTATAAACCCTTTTTTATGGAAATAAATCCAACTTTCACGGCGAATAATGGTAAGTCAGGATTTGGGTATAAATTTGAAGCTGATGTACCAATTTCTATTCCTTTATATAAATATGCCAGAGCCCCATCGTAATCCTTAAAATAAATTTACTTTTTTAATTTAATAATTCAAATTAACTAAAGAAAAAAATAATAATGATTAAGAGGACTTGGTACCATTTTGGATTTTTTGTCCCAAAATTTGATTGTAGAGCCGTTTTAGATTATTTTAAAGTTTAATTTAAAAAAAAACATTTCATTCACAACCTCAGGAATGTTTCATAGTTTAAAATGACATAAAACTTTTTAGAATCGGTTAAGGCTAAGTGCTCGAAATCTCTTCAAAACCATTTTGTGACACATAACAATGGTTTTGAAGAGATTTCGAGCACTTAGCCTTAACCGATTCTAAAAAGTCTTATACCCTTTTAAAGTATCAAACAGTTCGGAGGTTGTGAATGAAATGTTTTTTCTAAATTTAACTTTAAAATAATCTAAAACTGCTTTTCAAAAAAAATTTGGGACAAAAAATTCAAACTGGTACCAAGTCCCCTTAAGTAAAATATGAAATTATTTATGACACACACAAATTAGATTACCTTTAAAATATTAGACATTTCAGCATTATAATATAAAATTACCATTAATTGTGGTGGCGTTATTGTATTTGAATATTTTACCCGATCAAGAGCTTTTTGAAATTGATTTTTAGCTTTTTTAATTTCATTTTTATCAATCAAAAGTTTACCATACCAAAATAATGAATTTAAATATATTGAATTAGTCATATCATCTAATGTTTTATTTTTCCCCAATTTCGATTCTTGAGTTTGAATACAATCTTTGAAACCCAATTCAGCTAAATCAAAATTTCCAACATTATGATATAATCTAGCCAATTTTAGCTTAAATTTAACTATGCTGTTATGATTTTCCGGGTAACCCAATTGAATTAGCCTTTCAATAAAATCAACTATCATATTTTCAGCTTCGACAATACGACCTTCCTGAAATGCTAAATTCGTTAGCATATCATAAATTTCCGATATATTTCCATAAATTTGACTTTCGTTGGCATATTTTAAAGCTTTTTCAAGAATTACTTTTGCTTTATCATTTTGATTTTTCCACATTAAAGCTTCAGCTTCTCGCAACATTTTTGTTATATCCTGCTCAATATCAAAACTATTTTTGTAAGCAATCAAACTGAATGGAAAACTGAATGTAAGGTAGTTGAAAATTGATCCAACAATAATAATTGTTGGAACAGGAGTGACAACTGAATTATTTGTTTTAATTGTTCCAATTGAATTTTTCAAAAAATTGTATTTCAATGCATTTTTCAAAATTTGCCTATTCGAAGTATTAAGAATTTTTTTTGAAAAAGGTCTAAAAAATTTAAAAAATTTTAACATAATAATTTAAAATGAATGAATGAATGAAATGAATTAATTTTATTTTGGTTCCTTAAAGTAGTCTCCGTTTTATAGACACAGATTATACTTTTATATATTTCTCATCTAAAGTCATCATTAATGGTGAGCGTGGTGAACGCGGTATCATCTTAGAAAGAATGGTTTAATCAAATTTTATATTCTATATGTTTTTGCCACCACAGCCGAGCTTAAAGTACAAATCACAATTTTTACTGTGCTCAATATTAGTTATATCTTAAACTAGGTCTTACATTTCCATTTCTTATTTAGCCCCAATTTTTTTTTTTTTTTTTGTTACTCTTTTTTCGATTTAGTCTGTATTGGTTTCATTTTCATGTTAAAATTGGTCGGCCTAAAAATTCACAAACATGTAAACTTGACAAAAACAAATACTCTTTGATTCATCACGATATCTGCGAAACCATTTAACGCATTGCATTGCAAATTTCAAAGATGACTACATTTTTCCCGGCCTAGATGCTCAGAAGTTTTAGAAAGTTCAGTAAAATCTTCTCTTTTTTTTAACAAAAGTAGTAAGTAAAGTAGTTAGTTTACATAATCTAGATAATTTTAGTTTTTTTTTTTAAATTTTGTCGTTGTTTTGCGAAAATGTCAAAAAAAATTAATCAAAAGTGCAACGAACAACGTTTTAACAAATTTTCACTTTTTCACCCAAGGAGGAAAAACTTTCCGAATTTTATGTCTACTCGCGACGAGCTAAAACTTTGAATTTTAGGCATGTTTTTTATATCGTTTTCAAAAAAAAAATTAAAAACGAACTGTATGATTTAATTGAATATTCGCCCGTCCGTCTGTTCGCCACTAAAATCCTTATAACACCAATGAACCATCCAATAGCATATTTGACTAAAAGTTAAAAGACTGCATCATTTCGAGAATCGCAGTTAAGCCAAGGGTCTATAAAATTTTTCAATTTCATAATAGTTTTAATTGGTTCTAATAAAAAATTAGTAGGTAGATATATTTCGTTTGGAAGAAGTTGAATAAAATGCGACTATTGTTATAATTGTGCATGGTATATGACTAAATGTAATTGATATAATGAGATTAAAGCATAAGCCGAAAACAAACCATTATATTCGAGCACGCTAAAATTACAAATTAAAGATGAAACTCATACCTGATTGGAAATTTTCTTTTTATGTAAATGTAAGGGAAAGGGGGGGGGGGGATCCGACAGTGTACACATTCGGACATGGCCTATAACTCACAAAATATTTGTCGCATCTAATTTTGGTATTTTAGACATATTATCAGATGCTCATTTTCTCACTTCATAAAAAATTTGAATTAGTTGTGGTTTGTGGTTTGACATGTGCGGTGAATTTTATGTTTTCGGCTTGTCAAAGTAAACAGTGATTCACTTCGAAAAAAAAAAAATTGACAAAAAGATTATTTTTGCCATTATTTAATTATAAAAATTTAATTATTGAGAAATTAAATAAAATTTTCAAATTCAATACAAAATACAACATTTTTACCATTGTAGAGAACTATTTCAATAAGTGTCTGAATCTACCCTCACGTTGGGGCACATTCAGACATTTGCCGCAAATTTTTAACTTTAATCTAGACACTTCAAATTCGGCATAAAACAAGCTAAAAGATTGAATTATTTTGAAAATAATTTGAAAATATTTTTAAAAATATTTTAGGCATATTTTTGGTGGGCAATGTAAAAAATATCGGATCTCCCCCCCTTTCCCCTACGAATTATATTTTGATTAAAATATGATTTAAAATTTTATTATAATTTTTATTCGAATGTCAACTTACGACTAATATTCCTTCTCTTTTACAATTTTATTCTTAAAATGTTTTAACTTATTTTAGGAATATCCTAGCCTATATTATACCTGATGAATATAAAGCGAAACAGTGCATTTGCGATAATGATTATATAATTACATGTGTATAATTAGTAAGAAGTTAAGTCTATAAATTTATTATATATTAAATTTATGTAGTTGATTATAAACTTAAATTTAATATGTGAAAATGTATAATAATTTAATATGTGAAATGTATATAATTCTTCCATCGTAAAAATGCACTGTCAATAGTTCACTACTAACGGTTCTTCTGTTGCTTGTTTGTGATTACTGTTGAACTTCATAACTGTCGATAAATTTATCTTCTGTGTTTTGGTAATCTTTAACTTTAAGGTTCTTGGGGAATTAAAGTGATTATAGTTATTGTGTAATAGAATGTTAATGGTAATAGGAAATTATTATTATAAACTTTTTTAATGTACCTAGTTATGTGTAAATATTTTATCTTACTAAAGAACAATCATTTAACTTATAAGTGTAGGTATTGAGTTGACTTGCAATTTGGATTGTAGTATGAAATCTTAGTAACATATCCAGAAGTCCATCAAAAGATGACTAAACCTCGAAATCCAAGAGGATTTTTTCACGAAACCCCCCGTTTCGGAAATATGACCCACCAAATCTTTCATATGTTTCATATACAGGAATTTTTTTTTGCACCTATTTGCCCTACTTTTGGAGAGCGGGTAGAGGTGGTGCCCCGGATGTCAAATCCAATACTATTTTTTTCGTAAGAATCTTAATAGTAGGTATGTATGAAAACTTCGGGGCCATATCTCCGAAACGGAGGGTTTTCTAAAAAATCCTGTTGATCACCGCTTCTACCTCCCAACCAAGTTTCAGCGAAATCGAATCTGAACACTCATCTGCACTTTAGCCAAATTCTCTACATTTTTTTTTTTTTTTTAAAAAACGATAAACTAAAATTCGCGATCTTTTTACGTGAAGCAAAAAAGTCGACATGGTCGCTTTTATGATCGAAATCGACAAATATTTAAAAGAATTTTAGTTAATTTCTCAATAAAATTATGAGAAATGAATTTTCCAGCTTTTAAAATTACATAAAGCAAAAAGTCGACAATTGTTAAATTTTGTGACAATTGTCGATTGTTGACCGGTGACAATTGTTATATGATTCCACCCCTGCAACTCAATAACATCGATTTCATTTCTTACGTCTTAAAAGCGAGTAATGTTGCTATTTTACATAAGAATATAAAATTTAATTTTTTTATTAATTTTTTTTATTTAACTTTTTTTATTTAATTTTTTTTTTAAATTAAAACGTTTTATTAGTTCACTTTGTTGTCCGGTACAAAATTTGCAATCAATTTTTCAGGCACTTCTAGATGAGATAGAGGCTTGAAAATTGGAGCATAGGTCAGAAATGGATGACAATGCAACATAATGTAAAAATTTTTGTGGTTCCACGGTTCCATCCATGGTTCCACTGATTCCGCAATCACGCCTCTGGACCGATTTGGCAGAAATTTTGAACTTAAGTAGCATTGTGATCCTAGATGGTTATAGAATATTAGAAATTTTGATCCGAGGCCCCGACGGGATAAAATAACTAAAAAGTAAAAAATATAATCAGATAATAATTGATAACCTCATACCGATTTCCCTGAAAATTAATTCTCACGAAAAACGTGGGGCGCCTAAAATTGAACATTTTTATCAATATCGTTTATCACACGCGCTCTCGTTATGGGTAACTCTCTCTATTCTTAACACAAAAATGGGACCAATCATCGGCCAAAGAGTAAATAACGAAGTGTTTGTCACAAATCACAAATAAGAATTGAGGTGGATGAGTTATGTCATTGCAAAGGATATAAATCATCGGCCAATTTTCAGATAAGTTAAAATGGATATAACTTATCCAAAATCGACCGATGAGTTAAATACCGGTGTTATTGCGCGGACCCATAATCACGATGTATAACGTATTAATTATATACAAAGATTATTCATCTTTCATAGGCCTATTTTTTCGTATTGAATAAAAGGGCATTTCTCTGCGTGTTGAACAGTGTATATTTTATTTGGTTAATCTTACAGATTTCATTTCCATTTTAAGTATTATTGAATATTTTTGTTTAAAAATCTTCAGTTTCCAAAGTTTTCCCGATTTTAACTACTTCCTCTAGAGTACACGCGAATCTTTTTCTAAAACAAGTTTTCTCAGTTTTTTTCTATTATTTGTCCTTTTATGTTTTCGTCCCTTCGATGTTATCTATTTTTTTTTTTTTTAATTTATATTTGTTAAAGTTCAGATTATCATCTTAACACCTCCTTTTCTAAGTATAATTTTAATGAAAACATATTTATTTTGAATAATTTTTTTATTTTTATTTTTGGCTTTAAGATTCTAAGAAATCTGAAATACTCATGAAAATATATATAAAGGTTGTATAATTTAACCCATTTACATTATGAATCAACTATTATATGATTATATATTTTATTCAAATCCTTAATTTCTAATATTTTTCTTTTTCAATATTGAAGCTAGTTTCATTCGAAATGTAATTATTTGAATCTCCATCTCCAGCGGCGGATTTTCCAAATATCTTTTGGATTTCTGCAAATAAGTTTAAAAAATTATTTAACATTATTTATTTCATTATTTATTTCTCCACATAGGCGTTTAAATTTGAAATAAAAGTTAAGTAGAAAAGAATACCTAACATATACCTATTATAGTAACTATAGCTTTTGATTGTTTACCCTTAAGAGGACTTGCTCTGTCCCAAATATTTTTGTCCCAAAATTTGATTGAAAAGCCGTTTAAGACTAGTTTAAAGTTTGATTTAGAAAAAAAAATTCATTCCGGGCTGTTTTATACTTTAAAATGGTACAAAACTTTTTAGAATCGGTTAAGGCTAAGTGCTCGGAATCTCTTCAAAACAATTTTTTTATTTCATAAAATAGTTTTGAAGATATTTCGTGCATTTAGCTTCAACCTTAGCCTTAACAATATGCAAATTAATGTGTAGTACACAAACTTACTGGCTTCTTTATGTATATATCAACGCATTGAGTTCTTTGCAACAAAAAACTTATATATATAGTATAGTAATATACCTCTAACGTTTTCATTTTGATTTTTCCCCATCCAAACTTGATTAAGCATTCTTATTATATCCTGTTTATTTTGAAAATTATTTCCGTAAGCCATAAAAGTGAACGGAATTAATGGAAAACGTAAAGAAATTGGCCCCAAAATAATTGCAATTTGGCGTACATCTGAAATTTTGCTTAAACGGCCTAAAGTTTTTTTCATGGGTTTATATTTCAATGCATTTTCCATTTGCTTATTTGAATAATTAACAATTTTTTTAGAAAAAGGACGTAAATTTTTTAAAAATTTTGACATATTTCGGAGATTTAGAAAATTTTAAAAATTAAACTTATTATTCAAAACTTACTTTAAATAATAATATTATTATTGAAAGGAAATATAAGTTATAGTTCGTTGTTTTTTATTTTTAATCAATGCGAGATCTCATTTCTCAATCTTTATATTCATATAGTTTTATATACCAATGTTTTCATTTTAATATAATTCTATTAAATTTTTATTTCGCAAAATTAACATTTGTATATAGGTTCTGCGATAATGTGATTTACGCTAAGCTATATTCATACATTTCGTTTAATCATTCTCATCCAAAGAAAATTCGTCCAAAACAATGCAACCAAATATATACTGAACAATTTATCCAAACAAAAAATAATTAGTCATCCAATAGAAAATATCTTCAAAAAAACAATATGCCAAACAAATTTACAGCCGTTATTGTGCAGTCGGCCTTTTCGGACGTTGTTGGTTCGATCTCACTTGGGACTGGAATTTGTGTCAATTTTTCACTTTGTTCAACAATTAATAAAATTTAAAAAAAAACCATTTGACGAATATGACGATTATTTATAGTTGAATTATATTTTGGAAGAATTATTGTTTTTAAGTTGAAACAAATTGTCGGCACACCTCAATAAAACAACAACAAAAGTTTCAAGCATTTTAAAGGGACTTGGTACTAGTTTTGATGTTTTGTCCCTTTTTTTTTTTTTTTGAAAAGCAGTTTTCTTTTAGATTATTTTAAAGTTAAATTTAGAAAAAACATTTCATTCACAACCTCCGAACTGTTTGATACTTTAAAAGGGTATAAGACTTTTTAGAATCGGTTAAGGCTAAGTGCTCGAAATCTCTTCTAAACAATAAAATCGGTATAATAAGGTGCTGAAACTGGGGTTGCCTATAGTTGGTGCAAATGTAATCAAAATATAAATAAAATTCGTACTTAGCCAATTTTTAAAAATAATAATAGTAATAATAAAAAAAAAAATAAATAAATGAAGTAAATTTTCATTAAAAAAGTAATTTTTTTAGTGCGGAATTTCATAAGCTGCAAAATTTCAATTAATGATGGCAGGAAACAAATCGCCGCAATTTTATAAAAAAAAAAAACCGAAATAGTTTGGGCGAAAAACCCTTTTAAGCATTTTATTATTGGTTACATGAAAAAATAAATTATTTTTTAATAATAACATAATTAAATTTTTGAAAATACATAAATATAAATATTTTGGGTTAATTTTTTTTTTTAATATAATTCTATAATATTTTATGTATATTTTTTTATATCAATTAAAGAAACAACATTGTAATTAATATAATATAAATTCAATTTATTAAAGGTATTATATATATAGGATTTTATACACTTAATTCTGCTCTGTTTTTTTTCCCCCCAGTGGAAGCCATTCCAGAAAGAGTATTTGTTTAGAAAATTTGACGAATGAATTTGTCGCAAAATTTTATTATTGGAAATCATTCTTTGTTAAGAGGACTTGGTACCAGTTTGGATTTTTTGTCCCAAAATTTGATTGTAGAGCCGTTTTAGATTATTTTAAAGTTTAATTTAAAAAAAACATTTCATTCACAACCTCAGGAATGTTTCATAGTTTAAAATGACATAAAACTTTTTAGAATCGGTTAGGGCTAAGTGCTCGAAATCTCTTCAAAACTATTTTGTGACACATAACAATGGTTTTGAAGAGATTTCGAGCACTTAGCCTTAACCGATTCTAAGAAGTCTTATACCCTTTTAAAGTATCAAACCGTTCGGAGGTTGTGAATGAAATGTTTTTTCTAAATTTAACTTTAAAATAATATAAAACTGCTTTTCAAAAAAAATTTGTGACAAAAAATTCAAACTGGTACCAAGTCCCCTTAATTCAAAAAATCGTCGCCCGCCGTGTTACAAGTTACAATTCCTTGAACAGGGTGTCGTTAAAACGGAATTTAGCAACAGAACAGAATCAGCGACAGAAAAATGTATCCTTTATTTAATTAAATTCAATTGACATTCTGGCAACAGAAACAGAAAATAACCTCATTTGAGGTTATTCAAATTCTGTGGACAGAATGAATTTTTCTGTCGATAAATTCTGTTGTAAAATTCTGTCGCAGAATAAACTCTGTTCAAATGTATGGGATTCGGTTTCTGTTGCTAAATTTTGTTTTAACATCACGGGTTTAGTTTTGTAGTTTGTATACTCGTTTTGAAAAAAAAAAGAAACAAAATTAAAAGTGTATAAATTTTAAATTTTCAATTAATAAATTATATATTAAAATATATGAAAAATATTCTATGCTAGAGTAAAGATGTACAATTATATTATATTTTAATTTCTTAAAATTTTTTTTTGTAAAAATATTTTATTTTTATTTCTCATTAAAATTTTTATATAAAAAAATTTATTTAGGTACTATGGACATTATATATATGAAAATTATTTAACATTATAAAATCATTTTTGAATAATTTTTCAATTTTATTACAACAAAATTCTGTGTTAGACCTGTGTGTACATAAAATATGTGCAAATTATTAGCAACGCTCAATATTCCCAAAACTAACTTCAATTAATTCACACTAAAAATTTTGTTTTTAAAATGTTGTTTGTGTACTACTTTCAAAAAAGTTTTTTCAAACTTTTCTTCGACGCAGCGACAAATTTATCACATTTGTGAAATTTTAAACAGATAAAAGTAGTATCAAATGTCGATTTAACTTGAAAAAAATAAACTTAAAAAAAATTGTAAAGCTTTTGAATTAATGAAAATTTTGAGCAATGCTATGAATTCGGACAACATTTATTTTCATATTTTCTAATGGAGAATTTGAAAATTTACCTTAAATTTTTGCCATAAACCACAAATGAATTCTAAATCCGAAAAAAAAACTCTTGTACAAATAATCACAATCCAATATAAAAATGCTGAGATCTTAAAGAACTTATTCTATAAAGTCGTATATTTTGGAGAGGTGTTTCATAACTTCTAAAAGAGATATAATGTCAATTAACTTTATAAGTCATTTTTTAATACTGAAGGGGCCAATTGACATTACGAATTACGACTCATTGTAAAAGAGACATACCCATTTCAATTCAAAGGCATTTGGAAATTTTTTAAATTAATTAATTCCACCGAAAAATATTAAAAAAAAAACACACGAAGCAGTCATAGAACTGCCTACAGAAGTTTATACTTAAAAAATTTAAACTATGAAATAACAGTGGTTACAAATGCAGTACAAAATGTAAAAAAAAATATTTTTATTTTAATTTACATTTTGTACTCAGCAGACTATCATTTGTAGCCACTGTTATTTCATAGTTTAAATTTTTTAAGTATAAACTTCTGTAGGCAGTTCTATGACTGCTTCGTGTGTTTTTTTTTTTTATATTTTGAGCCAGGACGACTCTAAAAGTAGCTAGCTACCCAAAACTTTTGGGCAGGTAATCTTTATTTCACCGGCGCTACCTATTTATAAAACTTTTTTTTTTGCATATTTTAAGCAGGGAAGACCCTAACCATAGCTCCCTCTCCAAAATTTTTGGTCAGCTAATTCCACCCTCACTTCCGCCCTCACTTCTGCCCTAACTACCAACCTCTCTTCCGCCCTCACTTCCGCCCTCACTTCCGCCCTCACTTCCGCCCTCACTTCCGCCCTCACTTCCGCCCTCACTTCCGCCCTCACTTCCACTCTCACTTCCGCCCTCAATCCCGCCCTCACTTCCGCCCTCACTTCCACTCTCACTTCCGCCCTCACTTACGCACTCACTTCCGCCCTCACTTCCGCCCTCACTTCCAACCTCACTTCCTTCCACACTTCCGTCCTCACTTCCGCCCTCATTTCCGCCCTCACTTCCGCCCTCACTTCCGCCCTCACTTCCGCCCTCACTTCCGCCCTTACTTCCGCCCTCACTTCTGCCCTAACTACCAACCTCTCTTCCGCCCTCACTTCCGTCCTGATTTCCACCCTGATTTCCGCCCTCACTACCACCCTCGCTTCCGCCCTCACTTCCGCCCTCACTTCCGCCCTCACTTCCGCCCTCACTTCCGCCCTCACTTCCGCCCTCACTACCGCCCTCACTTCCTCCCTCACTTCCGCCCTCACTTCCGCCCTCACTTCCGCCCTCACTTCCGCCCTCACTTCCGCCCTCACTTCCGCCCTCACTTCCGCCCTCACTTCCGCCCTCACTTCCGCCCTCACTTCCGCCCTCACTTCCACTCTCACTTCCGCCCTCAATCCCGCCCTCACTTCCGCCCTCACATCCACTCTCTCTTCCGCCCTCACTTCCGCACTCACTTCCGCCTTCACTTACGCCCTCACTTCCGCTCTCACTTCCGCCCTCACTTCCAACCTCACTTCCGCCCTCACTTCCGCTCTGACTTCCGCCCTGACTTCCGCCCTCACTTCCGCCCTCACTTCCGCCCTCACTTCCGCCCTCACTTCCGCCCTCACTTCCGCCCTCACTTCCGCCCTCACTTCCGCCCTCACTTCCGCCCTCACTTCCGCCCTCCCTTCCGCCCTCCCTTCCGCCCTCCCTTGCGCCCTCCCTTCCGACCTCTCTTCAGCCCTTACTGCCGCCCTCACTTCCGCCCTCACTTCCGTCCTCACTTCCGTCCTCACTTCCGTCCTCACTTCCGCCCTCACTTCCGCCCTCACTTCCGCCCTCACTTCTGCCCTCATTTCCGCCCTCACTTCCGCCCTCACTTCCGCCCTCACTTCCGCCCTCACTTCAGCCCTCACTTCCACCCTCACTTCCGCCCTCACTTCCGCCCTCACTTCCGCCCTCACTTCCGCCCTCACTTCCGCCCTCACTTCCGCCTTCACTTCCGCCCTCACTTCCGCCCTAACTTCCGCCCTAACTTCCGCCCTAACTTCCGCCCTAACTTCTGTCCTCCGTTCCGCCCTCCCTTCCGCCCTCCCTTCCGCCCTCCCTTCCGCCATCCCTTCCGCCCTCTCTTCCGCCCTCCCTTCCGCCCTCCCTTCCGCCCTCCCTTCCGCCCTCCCTTCCGCCCTCCCTTGCGCCCTCCCTTCCGACCTCTCTTCAGCCCTTACTGCCGCCCTCACTTCCTTCCTTTTTTTTGGGCAGGTAATCTTTATTTCTCACCCGAGCTACCTATTTTGAAAAAAAAAATTATTTTGGTATATTTTGAGGCGGGAAGACTCTAACTGTAGCTCCGTATCCAAAATTTTTGGTCAGGTAATCTAATTATTTCTGCGGAGGAAAAAATTTTTTTTAACATAATTTGAGCCGGCACGACCTAACCGTAGGTCCCTGCTCAAAAAATTTTCGGCAGGTAATCTTTATTTCACCGGACCTACCTATTTTGAAAAATAAATTTTAGTTGTTAAATAATTTGTAAACGAAAGATTTTTAAAAAATAATTTGAATTTAAATTTTCCGCCCCAAATTATTTTGTTTTTAAAAATGACAAATGATTATTGAACTACCTAATTTGAAAAAAAATTTAAATCTTAAAAAATTTGTAAACGAAAGATTTTTAAAAATAATTTGAATTTAAATTTTTCGCGCCAAATTATTTTGTTTTTATAAATAACAAATGATTATTGAGTTGACTCATTTTTTTTGAGTATTCAAACGGTAGAGCATGTCGTTTTTTTTTTTAACTCAAATTCGAATGAGTAAAAAAATTTTTACCCCCTACAGAATTATGCCTTGTTCAGACAATGAAACCTTATCATGATAATCTTACTTTTTGTGATTATCATTCTTTTTTTCATGATTTGCTCATACAAAAAAAGTGTCATCGGAAATCATGATTATCGAAAATCATGAAAAATTTCAGGGATGAGTTTATAGTTTTTTACCATCCATGTTACCCATTTCCACTCATTCCTAGTTATTTTTGACTTTTATTTTTGACATATTTTCTTTATTTACAAAACAAAAAAAATTTGAGTAGCAAATAATATTTATGTTTTTATTTTGTTTGCTTTCATGTTGTTTACTTTTTTTGTTTTCGTTCATAATCGTGTTCACACAGGCTTTCAAAGTATGATTATCTACAGCAAATCACGATTACGAAATCATGATTTAGTCGTTGTCTGAACAAGGCATTACTCATTTATATCATACACCGCGCCTATAGAAGTATAAACTTCAAAAAAAAATCATTATTTTAAGGGAGCGTCTACAGTTACGGCAAACGTAACTCTTTTTTTTTTTTTGAGAGTTACGGCAACCGTAATCCTGTTCAAAATTGACTAAAGTTACGGCAAACGTAACTCTTTTTTTATTTTTAGAGTTACGGCAACCGTAATCCTGTTGAAAATTGACTAAAGTTACGGCAAACGTAACTCTTTTTTTATTTTTTGAGTTACGGCAACCGTAATCCTGTTGAAAATTGTTTAAAGTTACGGCAAACGTAACTCTTTTTTTTTTTTTGAGAGTTACGGCAACCGTAATCCTGTAGAAAATTGTCTAAAGTTACGGCGGACGTAACTTTTTTTTTTTTTTTAGTGATTACGGCAAAGTTTTTTTTTAGCATTATGATTTTTTTTTTAAATAAAAAGTTGTTATGCTGAATGGGGGACGGCCGCCGCCTCCCCCAAACCCCCTAGGGCTTCTTTTTATTTTTTTTTTATTTTGCCTTGGCGCTTCGCGCTTTTAATTCTTTTTTTGTATTTTTGTATAACTATGTAAGGTTTTACTATTCTTGCATTTTTTGTATGACGATGTAAGGTTTTTACTTGTCAATAACTTTCACATGTACACATAATTTATATTTTCTATTTTGTACACGTTTATAATTTTAATACTGTAGCCGAGAGGTAGAGTGGTAGAATGAAATGCTAAAGAACGAGGTTCGAATCCCGAAGAAAGGGTTAAGACAAAAAAAAAAAGAAAAAAAGAAAAAAAAGAAAAAAAAGAAAAAAAAGAAAAAAAAGAAAAAAAAATAAAATTTAAATAAATTTTTTTTTTTTTTTCGAAAAAAAAAAAAAAAAATTGCCGTAACTTTAAGCATTACCTAAAAGTTACGGTTGCCGTAACTTTAAAAAAAAAATGAGTTACGTTAACCGTAACTGTTAAAAAAAAAATAAGTTACGTTAACCGTAACTGTTAAAAAAAAAAACTAAGTTACGGTTGCCGTAACTGTAGCCACTCCCTTATTTTAAACAAATTTTAGCATAAGCAAGATCAATACAAACAGGTTGCGTAATGTTGAACAAAAAGGCAAAAAAATGGCCGCTGCTCTGACGTCATTGATATCCAATATTGCATTGTTGTTTTTTTCATTTTTTTTTTCTCGAAAAATGCAAATCTACATATTAATATTGAACAGCTGGATATCACTTACATCACTTGACATTTCTCATAAAAATCACGTATTACGCAACCTGTCTGTATTGATCTTGAGCATAAGTATTTAAATAGTTCATAAAACCATATGTATGTAACAAAGTAATATAGAACCTATAAAAAGTTTTGTTTAATTTTTGAAATACGTCAAGCGAACTGTATTGTACTTTCAAACCAGGCGCAGTGGCTTGTTTTACCGCTTTATATAATGTTAAAAATGAAAGTTGCATACGAGATAAAAACAAATAAATTATTTTTAACTCCAGTTAAAAGTTGGATAAAGAATATAATAATGAACTGCTTAATATTAATAATTTTAGGTAACATTGTGATTTAATATTTATCGTGCTATATATACTGAGCTTAATTAGCAATTTAAGAATTTTTAATATATAAAAAGTTTCTTTTTTGTAATTATAATTAACCTGAATTCAATTATTTATTTTAATGGAAGCTTAAAAATTTATTTTTATGCATTCTGGTAGACAATTTACGGGAAATGTATAATATGCATGAGAACATAAAATAAAAATAAATATTATATATATATTTTTGTATAAATTTGTCTAGCTAGATTTCACTTTTTAATATTAATTTAATTATTTGGGATAATAATTTGGGATTTAATTATTTGGGATAAACTATAATGAATCTTGTCGATTAATCGCAAATCGGCACTATATACATATGTATGTACTTCATAGTATTTATATTATGAATTTTTAATACCTATATAATTTCGGATAATTTGATAATTTCGAAACTCGTTTTCCAGCTACTAAAACGAATATAGTATATATTTCTTGATTTTATTGTATAGAAATAATATAGTTAGTTCAGATCTTCACATATACTCATTTCTGAGAACAAAATATTTTCATTGAAAATTGTTGTGAACAATCAACAAGATTCAATTTTAAATTTTTTAATATATGATATATAATATTTCTTTTACTTAATATTAGAATATAAATTTATAGTTTTTTCTTGTAATGGAATCCATTGTGTAATCGCTGTTTTTGACCTAAACATTTCATCAAAGAAACTTCTTTCTTCGTGACGAATTTTTTGTGAATGTCCTATTACTGCTTTGCCTAACATTTCATTTGAACCTACAAAATATTAATAAAAGGTTAATTTTTTTTTTTTAATTAATAAAATTTTTGAATTAATTTTTTTACCCAAAAGGCTGTCATGTGAAATAATAAATTCCAAATAACTATTCTTTAGTATTTCTTTAGTTACATCGAAAGTTAATGCTTCATTAAATGTTGGAGATACTGTGCCTCTTTGAACACTTGTCTTACGTTTCTTCAATTTTTTTCCACCATGTACTAATACTACTTTTACATATGGATCTGATGAATTTCTTGAATCATCAATTACACGTAAATTTCGTGCTTTTATTACGGTCACCGTTAGTCTTGCAGCAGATTGTAAAAATGATAGCGAAATCATAATGTCACCCAAATCAATTTTTGAATCCTGAATGTTAAAAAAAGAAAAAAACAAAAAAAGCAAAAAAGTTAGAAATATTATTAGGTATATTTTTTTTAATTTTTACCTGTTCAGCACAAGGCCCCAATGGTGCCCACAAATCAATTTTATTTCTGAAATCTAATTTCTCTAATTGAATTTGTGTTCCGCCTATGCAAAGATGTCGTGAATAAGCATCGAAATCATATAATAAAATTTCAATGGTACGTTTTTCGATTAATGCTGGACTCTCTTCGAACACAAAATCTTCATCGAAAACTAGAAAATTTAAAAATTATAAATAATTGATTTTAAATTTATGAGGTATACTGATACAGTCAGCATTGGACGATTTTTTTATGCCTACATTTATAACACTATTACGAAATGCTCAAGAACCTTAAATTATCTAAGACAAAAGACTCAAGACAGAAACTGTTCATGATCTTTAATGCCTGCGCCGCGCCCAATTAAATTACTAGAAATATTAATAAATGTTATTTGAAATATTAATAAATATTAATATTAAATTTTTAGTCCGTTTTCCATCAAAAATCGAAGAAATTATCTATATTCTGTCTATGTCTGTCCATATTAAACTACTTACACTAAACAACTTGGTCGAATTTGATCGTTAATGGCAAAATATGCGCAATTCCGTTCACTTTAAACCAATTTGAAACGAGATTCTCCACGGACAACCCACGAAGGCACAAGTTTTGTTCTCCAGACTACATTTATGAAGTTTTGTTCTACATTTGTACATATTATATTTTTTTCTGAAAAGAATTTCTACTTCACAATTGACCAGATTTGGAACATTTTGACCATTATGCCAAGGAATCCAAGAAATCTTCCTTCAGAAAATCCTTATTAGGTACATTTTTTCATTTTTGACCACTGTCACATGAAAAATTTGTGGATTTCCAAACAATTTTCATTTGCAATTTCCATGGAGATCCATTTGGATTTCGTACTGAAATGGTCAAATGGGTTCTAATAATTTGTGTATTTACATTTACTAAATCTACTTCTATTATATTTTTCATCTTAAGACTTAATATGTTTTTCTTTGAGTTTATTTTCGATAAAGCCTAATGGTTGAAAGTTTTTGGTTGCTTGAATAGTAGTGATATTTTAGAATTAATCTTTTAATTCGATCTTTTAGATATAAAATGTTATTTTTCTCTTTTTCTATATATAATAAAGTAAATGAACATTTAATGCGCAATGTAATCTACATCGATTTGGAATTCTACCGTTTTGTTCCCCGACGTTGTTGCATTTTCTATTTTCTTTAATAATAAAAATAAATAAAAAAAAATAATCGATATACGAAAAATTTTTCTACTGACTGTATGTATTAAATTCTATCTTATAATTTTATTTTTAATAAAAATAATGCGCATACTTACTTGGATTAAGTGTCTTCTTATGAATTCGAGTTTGCCATATATTTTTTATATCTGGAAGTAGGCGGATTTTTGCGTATGGATCTGCTGTTCCACTAAAATCTCTTGGTTGCAAATCCTGCGCTTCAATTAGTCTAATTGTTAAATTTCCAGCGACAGGATCATAATAAATATTTAAATGAATATTTCCTCTCAAATCTTCACTTTTTTGCGGTTTAAGCGGAGTTTCTGTTATATTTTTCTGTAATTAAAATTATATTTATAATATAATTACATTCATAATCATTATGATAATAATATGTCCACTTGTCTATGAAGCCTATGAAAATGAACAATTATTCAAAACTTATTAAAATTAACTTAAAAAAAAATTCTTATTACTAAATATTCAACGACGGAAATATCAAGAGGGTAATTTTTTTTATAAGATGTCTGTGAAAGGGTGTAGAAAGTATGTGAAAGTGTGTTTAAATAGGAAACAATCACAAAGTAATACCTTACAAATGTCAACCATTTTTTTCTTAGTCAGATTCTAATTGCAAATTTCGAAAGCATTATTCGCGAAGCTACATTTTTTAAACCGCTTCCACTAATCGATAATAAAGGGTAGGCTATCTAGCTAATGTTCCAAGACTAGTTCCGAATTTATTCTAAAGATTGAATTGTGTTTTTACAATCTTTGTAGCTTACATTGCTACATTAATGTCTACAATATCTATATTAATCTACAGACAGAAAATACAGACACAAAAAGAGTGATCCTATTCAAGAGCTCAAGTGAAATTTATTGAATTCAAATTTTAATTGCATAAAAATCTCTTACATCTGAATACAATGAAGTGTCTATTTTCCTATGATCAAGCTTCGCATGCATCGATGTTAGTCTGGGTCTTGGTGGATTCATAGCTAATATCATACTGGTATCATTTTTAGCTATTGGTATTGAACTAATTGATAATGCCATTGATCTTGTACTATCGGTTGGTGAAGATGGTGCAATTGACTCTTCCGCTGATGACATCTGAATATTGTCTTGTTGTGCCCAAAATTTTGACTCACTTGTTAATGAAGTTGGTGTTAAATTGCCACTTTTGCATAGCGATCTGGAACATTCACTGATATTATCAATATTGTATGATATAGAACCACCAATCAAGACTTCATGGCTAAAATTAAATATGCAAATTTATTAGTTTTTTTTAAAAAATATGAATGATAATATTACTATCCCTATATTCAATTCAACGATACATATATACAATAATATAAAAGTTTCGAAATTTTATTTTATCTTATTTATTGACAGTATCACATTACATATTACATCCTCGGTTATAAACCAAAAAAAGAAAATAAAATTTAAATCTGAAATAATTTTTTAAAAATATTTTTACCTTTGGCTAAGTTCTTTCTCCTTTGCAGCCTCTAAAAGACTTTTTTCGAACCAATTTAGCCTGTACTTTTTCGAACATGAAATATACAAAAAAGCTCCACATATTGAAACAATTAAAAATGAAATAGTTGTATAGATGGCAACTACGGGCCACGATATATCATCTTCAACAATTAAAGTTTCCATGATCAAATCCTGAAACAAAAAAAAAAAAAATTAATTTGAACATTGTTATTTATACAGTATTAAAATAATTGTAAGCTGGATATATTGGTTTTTGAAATTGAATTTGATTTTTGATAACATTTGTGATAACAGTCGCATTCATAAATGCTTAGTCCCTGATTCTGACAAATATTTCTTAAAATTAAAGTAACTGGAAAAATTAAAGTAGCTGGAAACAGTGCCTGTGTGCACTTCATTTATGAGATACTACTATATTTTAAATTATTATAACAACACTTGTAAGCCGCTACTTTATTGAATAAAAAGAATACAATGAAAGTATATGATCGCATTGCATATACAGAACTTATGTATACGAGTTATTTGTATACTGAAAGTATTCACATCAGGAGCATAAGGCATTGGTGAGCAAAGATTTAAGGATATAGTATTTTTTGTTTGTTTTTCCCATAATTAATTTGCAAGTACCTTTATATATCGAATTTTACCCTTTTAACAAATTCTGTTTAATAGAAATTAGAGAATAAATATAGAGGAAAGGGGGTAGATTCAGACAGTGTACACATTCAGACATGGCCTATAACTCACAAAATATTTGTCGCATCTAATTTTGGTATTTTAGACATATTATCAGATGCTCATTTTCTCACTTCGTAAAAAATTTTAATTAGTTGTGGTTTGGGGTTTGACATGTGCGGTGAATTTTATGTTTTAGGCTTGTCAAAGTAACTTTTTTAAAATTTATTAAACAGTGATTTACATCGAAAAAAAAAAAATTGACAAAAAGTAATTATACATTTATTTTTGCCATTATTTAATTATAAAAATTTAATTATTGAGAAATTAAATTTTCTTTTATAAATATGTATAATAAAAATTTAATTTATTAAGAAGAGTCATGGTGGGTCACTTTCGGACAGACGAAATGGGGTACATTCGGACTTGTCCAAAACTATCCCATGTGTCATTTTTTGAACATAATTAGTTTTTTCTTGAATTCAAGATGCCTCGAAATTATATAAGAAAAACCAATAGAAATAATAATAATAAAAATAATAATCAATTGAGGACAATGTTGAAAAATGTAAGAAAAAAGACTGAATCTTTTAAATGAATGAAATCTTTATTCTGTTATCAATACCAATTGAATTTGTGACTGATGTACCTACTTAGAATTTGTACTTTGAGTTTAAAGTAACTGAAAATAAAATAAAATTTTTAAATTCAATACAAAATACAACATTTTTACCATTGTAGAGGACTATTTCAATAAGTGTCTGAATCTACTCCATCCCCTATCTGAAACTACCCCCACGTTGGGGCACATTCAGACATTTGCCGCAAATTTTTAGAATCGCTACGCAAAGCCAAATTTTAATTTAGACACTTCAAATTCGGCATAAAACAAGCTAAAAGATTGAATTATTTGGAAAATCATTTGAAAATATTTTTGAAAATATTTTAGGCATATTTTTGGTGGGCAATGTAAAAAATGTCGGAATCTCCCCCCCTTTCCCCTACATTGCGAAAGTCTGAGATGATAAAAGAAGAAATTTTTTTTTTTTTTTTTTTCATGGCTGAGTGAAGAAGAATTGATTTGGGATTGATATAAATTGAATTAAACACCTTTGAGAATAAAAAAAATTTAAAAAAGGCCAAAACTTAAATTTATTATAAATGGATAAATTTTATTTTTATTCTTGTAGGCACAACAAAAAAATATTCCGTTTTAAAGTTTTACAATAACGACAAAACCCAATTCGTTCAGAACCTGATTTTATAAAATGCTAAAAATAAAATTAATATAGATGTTTGAACTAAATAAAATCAAAGCTAATTACACATTTATTGTAGGAATCTTCAAGTACAAGCATATCCTTCATTTGAAATGCTCTTGATGTGCGATTCGAAAATTAAACGTATCGCTTTGTTAATTTGAAAAAGATTGTATAGCATTGCTATAAAAACTTATTGAATATTTTATAAACTTAAGAATTTTTAATTTGTGACCGCGTTAAAGAATTTTTTTTCAGACTTAAAGAAGTCTTTTAAAGTTTAAAGAATAATCTATATTTAATATAAAATATAATACTTAATATTCTTGGAGCGTGTTGTTGGCATTTCAAATATAAATACACTTAATAGAAAATCTAGAGAAAATTAACTTCACACACCAATTTAAGGACGAAGTGCAATAAATCATCGGTATTTAACTCATCGGTCGATTTTGGATAAGTTATATCCATTTTAACTCATCCGAAAATTGGCCGTTTATACCCTTTGCAATGACATAACTCCTCCACCTCCGCTAGTACGATTTTTCCCTGATTCTAGTACCTGCGAAAGGGAAAACGATTAAACATTCAATAGACAACATTCAATTATGGTTTCGCTCAATATGATTTCTCCTTTTTCTTAGTACCTTCAGAAAGAAAAACAAGAGAAAAACATTTAGTAAGAAAAATTACTGTTTTTTAAGCCGTCCAGAACGATGTTTCCTTTTTAACACCTGCGAAAAGAAAACCAAAGAAAAATTTCTGTTTTTGAGTCTGCCCACAACGATTATTCCCTTATTAAAGCACCGCTGAAAGGGAAACCCAGAGAAAAAATTCAGCAGCAAAAATTTCCAGCGCACAGCTGGTTATAAACATTTTTGGGCGGGATGGGATTCCAATCGTGCAATCAGAGAGAATTCATTAGTAAATGGAGATCAATATACGCAAATCCCACTGACCAACCACCACTCCGCCCGCCCGTAGATATTCTGGCTTTAAGTGAGTTTCAACGGAGACCCCAACCGTTTTTCAGTCCCGGGTTATGATCTTTACTCCTTATATTATGTTGCCCACAGACGAGTCGCTGTTTATATGAAGAATTGCTTGTTATCCTATTAAAGATTTAAAAACTACAAGCCCCTTATTCAATTTTCTTTGGTTCAAAATAAGAACCAACAAACACGTCATCCATTTTTGCTTCCTTTACAGGAGCCCGCAACTGGTTGGCACTGATCACGTTGTAGAGATTTTAACGTACACAACGTATCATGGCTTAATCACTCAAATCGCAACAGTCCCGAAGGCAGATATGTTGAGTTTTTTCTTCAACTCTCAATAATCTGATTCAAATTATTTCTGAACCCACCCACATTCCAGATGTAAACCATCAGGGTCATCATCTCTTGGATCTGTTTCTGAGATCGAATCCAAATAATTATAACGTTTCCCCCTTGGAAACTCCGATCATTGTCTCCTTAGCACGTCGTTGTCTCTTGATGGTGGAGCGGGTTTATCTTAAGCTCCTGGAAGACTGGTATGGACCTATTCTCAAGCTGATTGGGATGGGCTCGCCGGTTTTCTTGGACGGATGGATCTGTCTCGTTGCTTCTTAGAAAGGGATGTTGACCTTTGCACGGCTGTCATTACTGAAAGTATTCTGCTAAGAATGAAACTCTTCATACCCCATAAAAAGGTTCAAAATAAAACGAATACTAAAAATCCGTGGTTCAATGACACCTGTGCAAGGGCCATAGCCGATAGGGATAATGCTTTTCGTGGGTATAAACAAAACAATTCTTTAAATTCACTGAAGCGGTGGCGCGAGGTCAGGAACAGATACAGTAGAATTTGTCGTTAGCAGAAGGTTTTATATACCTAGAGGAAGCGTCAAGAAATATTAAACCTTCCTAAAAATAGCAGAAGCTTTTGGAGCTTCGATAAAAGTGTACAACAAAACTTTTGTTCGCCTTCATCTTTTCCTCCCCTTGTAGATGGTGACCGGATCATATCACATTCGGTTGGGAAGGCTAATTTGTTTGCAAAACTTTTTAGTCAAAACTCAACACTCACAGCTTCAGCTCAAAATCCACCTGTATTGCCACCAGAAAACTCTTCTTTTGGAAGAGTTTACTTTAGACAACGTGCTGTTTTATAAGCTCTCAAAAATCTGAATATGACAAAGTCAACTGGCCCTGATAGTATTCCGGCTGTGATCCTAAAACATACTGCATTTGTTCTAACTAGACATTTTCTATCTTTCATATTCGTTCGGCATTTACCCCACCAAGTGGAAAGTTGTGCATGTTCAGCCTATTCCAAAAAAAGGCGATAAATGCGATCCCTCTAACTACGGGCCCATTGCGCTTACTTCTATTCTTTCCAAAGTAATGGAATCCCTCATTAACAATAAAGTTAAAAATACCTAGAATGCAACAAATTGCTAAGTGACCAACAATATGGTTTTCGTACGAATTGATCGACTGGTGACATATTTATCCCACAAGCTCAACTTGTGTTGTTGCCTTGGAGGCTTGTGTTGTTGCCTTGGATATAGCTAAGGCTTTTTATCGAGTGTGGCACTCGGCCCTGATTTCTAAAGTTAAATCAATGGGTCTAGGATCAGCCTTTGTCAATTGGATCAGCAGCTTTTAGTCGTGCTGTTGTGGATGACTACCAGTCACATATTTTTAACATCAACTCCGGTGTACCCCAAGGGTGTGTTCTCTTCCCAACCCTCTTTTTAATTTTCATTAATGACCTTCTGCAATCAACACTCAATCCCATCCACAGCTTCGTCGATGACAGTAACTTGGTAGTATGCTTCGATTTTATTAATGACAGTAACTTGGTAGCATGCTACGATTTTATTAACTTGGTAGCATGCTACGATTTTATTAACTTGGTAGCATGCTACGATTTTATTAATAGAAATCAGCATCTTCAAATGCTGTAACTACTAAACTCAATTTTTAACAAAGTAGCATAAATCTCGCCGTTTCACAATGGGGTCTTCGCAACAGAGTTGAGTTTAACGCATACAAAACTCAATGCTGACTAATTTCCAGAAAGCTGTCAACTTTTGATCTCAATTTTCTTTTCAAGGCGAAAGTATTGGCAAATCTGGAAGCCTAGATATTTTAGGCTCGAAAATAACTTCCGATTTTAGTTCATATTTTCGAAACGGCAAAAAACGCAGCGAAATGTCTTCGTAAACAATACTTTTCCCCCTCTGATATCTTAAATATTTACAAATCCTACATACGACCGAAATTAGAATACAATTCGCCCCTAAAACCCATCTTGAGTACCAGGACAAAGTTCAGAGAAGGACTATTAGATTGATCGATAATCACCAAACCACCAGCTCATTAACATCACTAAATCACCGTCGTAATGTAGGTTCACTTTCCATTTTCTATAAATACCTTCTTGGAACTGATACGTGTTCGCTGAAAGTAAAAGCCCTACTTCCTCTACTTCCTCTACTTCCTCTACTTCCTCTACTTCCTCTACTTCCTCTACTTCAAGTTTTTTCACATCAAACACGTACCGCCTCAACGTCACGCCCATATTTCGTCAAAATTCCCAGATGTGATAGAACGAGCTTCGGAGATTCGTTTTCGATTCGCACCTCGAGAATGTGGAATGCTCTCACATCGAAATTGTTCCCGATAGCTGGCGGACGCTTGATTTACGACTTGCGTCGCTTTAAGAAGAGTGTAAATAATTACCTACTAACTGTCCCACTTTTTAGTCCCGTCTAAACTTACTATCCTCATTACCAAATCCATACTACTTATAGTATAAAAGGTAACCCACCTACTGATTTGGTAACTTTAATAAAAAAAAAAATAAAAAAAAATATATTCAATTAAAAGATAATATTTCACATAAAGATTTAGAAATTGTTGAAGAAATTTCACCTGAACCCGAAGGATCTTTCAAAGTAGGCAAATATATAGACGATATGCACTGCCTAATGGAAAAAGTAGAAGAAATTGAAAAAAAAGCATTACAACAATTGAGTTCATTGCTTTCAGTTGAGATTATTGATTTATGTGGAATCATCAGATGAAGAGGAATGAAAAAATTACAAAAAAAAGTATTTAAGTGTTCTAAAACCATTAAGGAAATAAAACAAGAGGAACTTGTTCTAAATCTTTACATAAGTAAATTATACATTTAAAAATAAAATGTTTTTAAATGCTCCCAAAACGAAATTCTGTCTGCGAACTTTTCATTAACAATTATTTAATTTTTTTCTCTGATGATTGTAAACTATTTTTTATACACCTAAGTGCAGGACATACATGAAGTCACTGTGAACTTAAATAAGGATGATCGTATTATATATGATTTTTTTTATTTTGTGCTGAAATTTACAATTAACAAATTATGTATCGAATTACCTCGAATATCTTTTTTATACGATTTTATAATTTTTAAAAAATAATGATTTCGAAAAGATTATCCGCTAAAAGGTTTTGAAAATAAATAAAATATTTAGGTATTAAAGATTTTATAATAAAAGATATTCTAACTAAGTAAAAAAAAGGAAGAGGATTTTGGTATATCTAAAGATTTTGACTTTTACCAATAAATATTACGTCATACAACCGTTTTCCTCTTCAAGTTTCAAACATTTTTTATGATTAACATCTTAAGCACACTTTGGGACTTTCAATGAAAACAAAAAATAAATAGTTTTTAAGAGTTTTGTGTTTAATAAAGTTTCTGTAACTTGAGCAAATCTTGCGCAAGCCATATAAGGCTTACGTTTAGTTTAACCTTTTCAATTTGTATACAAAATTAGTACATAATGTAAAAGTAAAATGATCATACAAAAATATTTAAAAAGAAAATTGTGAGACTTTATTTTTTATTCGCTTTCAGGCTTATGATTTAGGTAAATGCTTAAAAATATTAAAATTATTTTCCCATATTCTTTTTTTTTTTGAATTATTGTTTGGACTTTGAGAATATTAAATAAATAAAATTATTAATTTATTTTAAATAAAAATCAAGCAGATTAAAAATATTTTTATAAAATTAAAGTAAGAAAGTATATATGTACAAAAAAAAATTAATCTTAAAATGTATGATAATATAATAATACATTATTAGAAGAAGCTTAAAAAAATTAATGTCGAAATATTGATTTGTCAAAAAAAAAAAATTAAAAAAAGAAAATAAAAATTAAAATATTGTAAAAATAGATACTACTAAATTATAAAATGGATTAATATTAATAATTAGAATCTAGGCTCAAAAAAAAAATGTGAATTGAATACAAGATAAGATAAGGGGCTTGAATAACCTACATGGGTTGATAAGCGCAAAGAATATTACAAATAAAATAAAAAATCAAGCAGATTTTAAGCTTGAAAAAAAAAAAAAACTCATGAGGTGTCATGGGACACCCGACAGAAGCGAAGCTTGTTACCCCTAAAAGTATAATTTTTAAAATTTAAATAATATATTTACTATACTAGTCATCATATTCTGTCATGGAAATAATTGGTTTGTTGTAGTTAAAAGAAGAGACAAATGCTTGTGATTCTGTTTTGTTGACATATCTGGAAAATTCACAATTTTTTTTATCTGGTTTTAATACTCTAATTTTCGCAATAGATTTTACACAGTTTATAGCTACACAAGTCCAAAGTATGTAATATAATATTAATAACTAGATAGTATCCCAGTGTATTTTCAATATCAATAAATTTAGTTTTTGGCTTCCGTTTTTTAAATTGAATTCACGCATTAATTCAATTAAGTAAATAAATTGTCAATAAATTAATGAGAAATCAAAAAATATCGAATTTATCAATTAAATTTCGTAAATATAATTAAATAAGAATTTATTTCAAAGTTTTAATTAAATTGACCGAATAAGAATGTTTCAAATTTTTTTTTAATTATTAGAATACTCTTTTCTGACAAAAATTTATTATGTTAAAATTTGTATCTTTAGTTCAAAACAAATATTTTCCGAACAAACTTTCCATGTATAATGTTTCAGAGACAGATTGATTAAGAATAAAGTAATTGTCAATTGTTGTACCATAGTTAGTAGTAGCTTGCATCGGATTATTATTTATGGTTAAATTTAATTTTACAAACAAAAATTGCACAAGGGGTTACGATTTTTCTTCAGCAAAATTGGTATTAAAATCGCCAGCCAGAATAAGCGGAAGTAAATGTGAATTTATTTGAAAAAAAGCCGCCCGCCGCCCCGCCCCATTCCGCTTTTTGAAAAGTTAATTTCTCGTTAAAGTTCTGTAACGTATGAAGTAAAGCATGAAAATTTTGAATGACCATGACGCGGAAATTGGGGCTTTTCCGCAAAAACCGTCCCGGATTTAATATTTTAGGAACCGGCTAAAAATAGGGAAAATCAAGCACAAAAAATGTATGAAAACTTTGGGGAGCCCCTCTTCAGAAACGGAGCCTTTTCCCCAAGAACTGATTTAAGTTTTGGGAGTTTGGCACCGCAGAGCATTTATAATTTTTAATTTTTTTTTTCGCGCCTCTTCCGTTTGATTTTTTCTTCCACATCCTTTTTTTTTCATTTCACTCCCCATGCAATAATCTGCGTAAAGAAGCTTCGCTTCAACATGCAATAATCTCCGTAAAGAAGCTTCGCTTCAAAAATAAAATAAAAATAAAAAAAACAGAATCAGCGGCAGAAAAATGTATTCTGCTACTATTGAAATTTTGGTCAGAATCTCATGAGATTGCTGCCTTTAAAACAGAAACAGAATCAGGATCAGCGCAGCTTCGAAATTTGTGCTTGAAAATATTTAATGTGCATGTAGGGTTTCCAAAACGGATATATCTGTATCCGGTATCCGCGGTTATTTATACTCTTAACCGTATCCGATATCCGTTAAAAATCTCACGGTTAGCAATTTTAAGTTTTTAAACAGATAGGAATATCAAATAATAGTACTTTAAAGCAAGAATTTAACATTTTCAAAAAAATTCTTAAAAGAACACAAAATCTGGAATTGCTTTATATGGCACTGAAAACAGCGAAGCCGACTTCAACAGACCCAGAGAGAAATTTTTCGGTTTCATGAAATTTTTGTACCAAAATTAGATCTCGTCTTTCATCTGCATCACTTAATGCATTAGTGTTTCTGAAATAATATTATTTAAATGAAAAAAATCAAAGAATGTAATAATATATTACAAATTTTATTTATAACAAATAAATAGTATTCATAATTAGATTCAATATTATTTGTTTATTTTTATATGGTTATCCGGTATTTGCCGGATAATTCTAGAATTACTATCCGATAACCTCGGTTACAGAAAATCCGGATATTTGGAAACCCTATGTGCATGTGATAAGTAAGTTGTATTTACAATCGTAAATTTAGCTCGGTAAATGGTATATTACATGAACGTTTGTTTATTTTTGCATTGTAAATGTATTGATTGCAACTACCTCTCACATGCACATTAAAACAGTATACAAAACATGTTAATAAAATTTGTTATACAGCTCGTTGTGTATATACACAAAAACACATGGACACTTGTCAATATTATATTACTCGACCTAACGGTCTCGTGTTATAAGTATTGACTCGTGTCTATGTGTTTTTGTGTATACATAACTCGTTGTAATAACAAATTTTCTTAACATGTGTTGTAATATACTATTAGGTACTTGTTGTATGTTGTCATTGAACAATTTACTTGTCATTACGACAAAAACAACTCGAAAAAACGTAAATAAATAAAGACAAAAAAAATATAGTAAATTCAATTGACATTCTGGTACCCTCCACGCAAGATTTCCCTTTTCTGCAAAGTCCTAGGAATACCTTCTGCAAAGTCCTATGCACAGGGTATTGCCACCATTTTAATTTTCAAATCATATACCTTAACAAATTTTATATGCGCATCGTTAAAAAATTTGACATTTGTTGTTTTCAGATTTTGAAGATAATTTGTACAATTATTAATAATTTGCTTATATTTTGTTTAAAATAAATACAAATTTAATAAAATTGCTAAAATTCTGTTATATTTTTTAATATTTTTAAGCTAAACACATAAAAACTATTAAAATGCATGACCAAAATTGAGTGAATGTGTTAGTTTACACTTCAACATGAATTTTTACTCCCCATTGACTAGTGATTCACCGATGAAAAAGTATTTCTATTTTGGAAATTGGTTACATGCATTTGGTGAACAAATATTAAAGTATATGCAAATAATTACAAGCAGCTGATGTCTTATTAACATTATGCTAATTTATGTTGCCGTTCTCCCTTTACGAAGTTTCTTAATTTATTTTTCATCTGATAATGGATTCTTGTAGAACTCGACGTAATAAGACGAAAAGATAAAAAAATTGCGATATCTCGCTTAGTTTTCGAGATATCACAATTTAAACTGGTTTTTCTGAATTTGTATTTAAATGAATAAAATGTTTGATATCTTGAAAACTAAGCGAGATATCGCAAATTTTTATTTCATCTTTTCGTCTTATTCCGTCGAGTTCGAAAAGAATCTATTATCAGATCCTCCGCCGTAGGTATCGTCAACTTGCCCATAATTTTTTTCCAATATTTTGTTGTTAATTTACAAATATTGCAAAAAAGTGCAAAAAAAACCAACAAAATACATGAGAAATTTTCGACATTATGCATTATCATAAAGGAAGTGAGAATAGCTATAGTAAAATGTAAACTGAAAATCAAAGTGTAAAAAAAACCAGTATAAAATTTTTTGTCAGTATATGGTTCTCTATATTTTTATTTATAATTTTTTTTTCTAATAAATATACCCATTTTGTTATTATTTGTTATTGTCCTAGAAAAAAATGCAGTAAAAAGTACGCCCAGAACTGAGGTTCTTATGGGAAATTTTAAAATTTCCCTTTGCAGAAGTTTTGTGGTAGGATAGCATTTTGGAACGGATTTTTTGCACAAATTGTCTCAATCATCGGACTTAGCTGTCAGATTTTGTCGTTCCAAAAGTAAATTTGTCACAGGCCTGAGGTCTTTTCCTGTGTGGAAGGTACCCGAGACTTATGGAACGCACTAAAAATAACCTAGTTTGAGGTTATTTAAATTCTGTGGACAGAATGAATTTTTCTGTCACTAAATTCTGTTGTGAAATTCTGTGGCAGGATAAATTCTGTCCAAATGTATTGGATTCTGTGTCTGTTGCTAAATTCTGTTTTAACGACATCCCGGCTTTAGTTAATTTTTCAGAAGTTTTTATTTCAATTTTCTAATTGTTTTCCGAAGTCGAATAAAGGAATAAAATACAAATTTATAATGTGAAATCATAAACAAATTTAAATAAGTAATTTATAGCTATAAATGGGTGGAGGCTCTTCAGCCGCACAATTCTTTGTAAGTGATGTCGCAATTTTTGAGGATTTAGTGCTTAATTTGTGACTATTAGTGCCACAAAAACTAGAATTCGTGCTCGCTTGGTTTTTGAGAAACTTTGATTTTCGAACATGGGTCACGGGGTCTCTCTGGCCGGATTCGAATGTCGAAAAAATAATGATGCTATCATTTAGTGCTTAATTTATGCCTATTTTTGCTACAAAAACTAGAATTTGTGCTCTTCAAAATTATGTAAAAACAATTTTTTTAAATTAGGCGAAAATACCAAAATTTAGTTTTTAATTTGTGCTTTCATTTATTGTACTTTGTGAAACGTGGAGTCTGGGGCGGCGCGCGCCGCAAAGCCCACTAACCCACCACCAGTTCGTCCGCCCGCCGCCCCGCACCCCACCCTGATAGCTGAAGTTGAAATTTTTTCGAATTTATTTTTTTTCCATTCTTCCGCGTGGCATATTTTTTTTTTTTTTATAATACAAATCATCACAAAGTGCAGTAAACGCTAGCACAAATTAAGCACTAAATGGTCAATAAATGCGACATCACTCACAAAGAATTGTCCGGTTGAAGAGCCCCACCCTATAAATGTGCTAATGCTTATAAGAAATCAATAAAATATACACTTAATCTGTGTTTTCATTTTATGCAAAATTTAACCTACACGCATTCTTTTTTTGTACACGTTGATGCAGCTTTTGAAAGTAAAAACAATGATAAAAAAAAAATGTAAACTAAATGAAACTCTTCAAACCAATTTACACACTTTTACAGTCTGCTCAACTTCCCGTTATATAAATCTGCGCGATATTTAATATCCGGCGGCAGTCGTCCTGCTAAATCTTTATTTTTAAAATGAAAATTGATATAAGGATAAATTATTTATTTGCTATATCTATATAACATATATTTACTCTTAAAAATACAAAATATTATTACATATAGAGCTACACTTAAACGTAGTAGATACACATTCTGACAAATTTTCACTCTTTTTTGAACTTGACATGAAAGCAACTAATTTTATTTAACTGCACACACAATAAACAATGATTAATGTCTTTATAAGCGTATTAATCCTTTAGGTACCTTTACAAAAACAACAACAAAAAAAAGGATATTATTATCTAAAAAATTTATTAAATTTATTAAGGGCAACCTGTAGCTTTGTATATGGAAGAATTTATTTTTGGAAGAATATTATTTTGGCAACAAGATTAACAGAAGATGATAAAAGTATTTTGTTTTTGTACCAAAATAAAATTTAATTAATTTTATTATGTGTTATTTTATAAAGCAGCAAATATAAACAATTTTTTATTTTTGGTTATTTACAGTAACCTACATTATATATTTTATATTTACTATATACATAATATACATAATATCAAAATTTTAAAAGAGTAAAATATTTTTATTCTTTATTTAGGTAGATTTCGACTAAAAATCAACTTTTTTTTAGTTTAAACGAATTTTCTAATCACTTTACAGAACTTCAAACTTAACTTTCTGAGCTGAATTTCATTGATTTCGTCGAAAAGTTACAAGTTGCTATTAAAAATAATTATAATTCTGAACTTGATTTCACTTAGATACACGAAGCTTACAGGTGAACCTAACCAACCCAGTTGAACCAGTAAAGAAGCTTTGACGCAAAAAAAAAAGTTTTGAGCATGTTGAGATAATTGATTGTTTCAGATAATATTACGACATTGTAAAAATTCCCCGAAAGCCGCAAGACTGGGGGCCCGTTTAACAAAAACTGGAACGAGGATGAAAAAGAAACTATCATCCATTTTATCTGCAAATCTCCAGCCCTGGCAAGAACTAGAAAAAGCACATTAGGTGATGAAATTCCTTAACGTCACGGTATGGGTTTAGATGTCTGTGTTAGCCACCAGACCAGGTTACGAGAGTGAGTGGTGTCAAAACGATGTGCAAGACCTAATTGGGAACAACTCTAGTTTGAGTAGTTCCACCACTTTAATCAACTAAACAACCATCGTGCTACAAGACTGGAAGATTATTAAACTCATAACAAGATATTAAAAAGGCTGCTGTTAAACATAGAAAATTATCTGTCGTTGTTTGGTATTCAATCAAAAAAAATCTGGTAGTCAAATGAAACGAAGTAATTTAATTTTCAGATTTTTTAATCAGATAGAATTGAAACTCTCAGTATGTAAATCCCTAAAAAATAATTCTAAAAATTTAACTTAACACGAGCAAAAATCTTTTCGAGTCTCCCTCCAGAAAAGGAGTTAAAACCTATCCATAGGTTCAATTGCGAAAGACGTGGTTTTAACTCCTTTTCCGGAGGCAGACGCGAAAAGGTCTTTGCTCGCGAAGCCATAGATTAGAAAGAAATAAATTCGAATATTTTATGGCTTTATGGCTTGTTTGGGCGTTATGGTCGTTTTAAGTGACCCGTGTGCGTTATGACCCTTTTAAGTGAGTGAGACAGCCCCCCCCAACGAAATTTAAAAATTTATGATAAAACAAAGAAGGTACTTTATAAAATAACACGATAATAAAGTTTACTGAACATAATTCTTAATCTAAAATTGTTATTTATAAAAACAATATTCATAAAATATTACATCAAAATAAAAAATTTTATCAAAAAAAAAAATGTTTTTTGGCAGTAGTAAGCAGATTTAATCTACATACAGAAAAACAAAATGGATCAAAGGTAAACATTTTTTAATAAAAGTTGAAATTGTTTTAAAAATAAGGAAAATAATATGAATTTTATGGCAGAAAATTTCTTTCAATCAAATTGAATTGATATTAAATGTAGATAAAAAATCAGATTTTTATATTTAAATCCATTTAAATCGATTTTTTTTTTCTGGAAAAATTTAAATCTTAAATACTTAGTTATTATTATGCTATGAAAACCAAATTTCCCAATTGATAGTATCAAAACATTTCTGTAACCACAATGTAATTCACCTGATTACGAACAAATGAAATTATTGAATTTAATTTTATTCACATTATAATCAATTTATCCGTAAAATATGATTGAAATGTTTCATTGAAATGTATTTTACTTAAATTTATTTATTCAAAATTAATTTATAACCAAATCTAATTAAAAGAACTAATTTATTTATTTATAAATATATCGATAATTTGTGTATAGGACAAGTCTTGTTAAAAATTTCACCAGAAATTGTGTCCAATATTGTTAAAAAAAAACAAACAGCATAAAAAAATATAGGAAGCTCTGTTATTACAAGGGTTCACAATTATTTTTTATTTTTGCGGTTTTCTTTACGCTAAACTGGAAAAATTGAATTCCGAAATTAGTCGAAAATTTTTAGTATCAATACAAAATCGAATTGAACAAAGAATAAATAAAAATTTAATTAATTTGGCTAAATTCATCCTGACTCCAACAATTTTAAGTTATGCAAGTGAGATGCTGAAAAGATTATATCCACGTGACTCTGAGAGTGCTGAAATTTCAATCGAAGATTTGGATGAAAATGATGATTGTATTGAAAATCCAATTCCAGGAGCACTCATTAAAAGATGAGTTAAATATAGCAATTAAGAAAGCTTTATTGGAACCAGAACCAAAATTTGATTTTGATATCTTGAAGAAAGAGTTCGCTTTGTATAAAAGAACCAATAATAAAACCAAAAATATAACTCTTTTGTACAATGCAATAAAAACAATCAAACCTACGTCTACAGAAAGTGAAAGAGCTTTCTCAATAGCTGCAAACTTTTGTACAAAATTAAGATCTAGACTGTCCGATGCTTCTTTGAATGCGCTAACGTTTTTAAAATTTCATTACTTAAATAATAATAATTAAACTACATAAAAAATTAATATTTATTTAATATTTACAAAAAATATTTACAAAAAAATTAATATTTAGTTATTTTTATTTATTATTGAATTATATTTTTTGGAAACCGCATAAACCGCAAAAACCGGGGTTATAAATTATCACAAAACCGAAAACCGCGGTTTCAAATAATGTGGTTTTTAAGAAACCCTAACAATTATGCTTATGAGTTATTTGCCGTTAGTATATGCCTTGGATAGG
>OZ023273.1:82432032-82456851 GCA_964007475.1 Hybos culiciformis
AAACATAGCTAAGAACACTCTCGACCAATGTTCCCTGTAATTTTTTTAAAAGCTAGGCAAAAATGAACTTGCTTGCGCGCATTATTTGTAATTTATTCTTATTGCGCCAAAATTAAAAAAAAAAATTAGTCACAAAAATTGTTTTTGAAGTATAACTTCTTTACGGAGAGTAGTGAAAGAAAAATTAGGATAAAAAAAATTAAAATTTGATACATAAAAAATGGAAGCGATTAAACAAACAAACTTCGTAACAAAAAATTTATTGGCCTCCTACCCAGTGACCTTCTCCTTGGGAGGACTTCAAATTTGGTATATAAAAAGAGGAAATGATTAAACACACAATTTTGAAAAAAAAAAGGTTTATACCAACAGAAAATCAATAAAAGAAACTTATAATGTATACCTCGATCACTCCGAAAGAAACAAAAATAGATACCAAAATTTGTATTATAAAAACAAATATAAAATTCAGATGTTACTTTGTAATTATAAAAATAAATTTCATTTAAATCGAAATTAGTTCCATCTAAAATATTCGATTTAATTCGCCTGAATAAAATCGAGAAAAAAAATCGTATAGTAGAAACGAAACGATTTTCCAGCAAAAAATTTATGACTGATTAATGAAAATTCAAAATTTTATTTGTGAAGTTTAAAATTTTTTAATAAAATAACTTTATTATTGCGTTAAATTTTGTCTGCGCGCAAAATAAATGATCTGCGCGCAAGCAAAAAAAGGGTGCGCTAGCGCGCACGCGCGCACCTTAGAGGGAACATTGCTCCTGACTAATTCACCTTTCAAACAAAAAAAAAATCAAAATCGGTTCATCCGTTTAGGAGCTACGATGCAACAGACAGACACACACACACAGACACGTCAAACGCATAACACCCCTTGTTTTTGCGTCGGGAGTTAAAAAAAGCCAAAACTTAAATTTACTATAAATGAATAAATTTTATTTTTATTTTTGTAGGCACAACAAAAAATATTCCATTTTAAAGTTTTACAATAACGACAAAACCCAATTCGTTCAGAACCTGATTTTATAAAATGCTAAAAATAAAATTAATATAGATGTTAAAGTTAAAGCTAATTGCACATTTATTGTTATCAAGCAGAGCTGTAAATATTCAAATATTTTCAAATAAAAATAAAAAGTAATTATATTTTAAAAGTAAACGTTACTTTTTTCAAAAAGGAATTGAATTTGAAAAAGTAATGAATAAAAAGTAATCGAATTTTGAAAAGAATGAATAATTTTTCAAAAAGGAATTGAATTTGAAAAAGGAATGAATCCTTTCAAAATCCGATTACTTTTTATTGGCGCAGTGAAATAAGGCCGCGGGAAATAAGGCCGCGATAGGTTTTTTGTTGCGGTCTTATTTCATTTTGAAAAATGAAATAAGGCCGCGAAAAAATCCTCGCGGTCTTATTTCATTTTGAAAAATGAAATAAGACCGCATAAAATTCCTCGCGGCCTTATTTCCTGCGGCCTTATTTCCATCCCCCCTTTTTATTCATTCCTTTTTAAAATTCAATTCCTTTTTGAAAAAATATTCATTCCTTTCAAAATTCGATTACTTTTTATTCATTCCTTTTTCAAATTCAATTCCTTTTTGAAAAATTATTCATTCCTTTCAAAATTCAATTACTTTTTATTCATTACTTTTTCAAATTCAATTCCTTTTTAAAAAAAGTAATGATTACTTTTAAAATACAATTACTTTTTATTCATTACTAGTATTCAATACAAAAGTATTTGAAATTTTACAGCTCTGTTATCAAGCATATCCTTCGTTTGAAATGCTCTTGATGTGCGATTCGAAAATTAAACGTTTCGCTTTGTTAATTTGAAAAAGATTGTATAGCATTGCTATAATAACTTATTGAATATTTTATAAACTTAAGAATTTTTAATTTGTGACCGCCTTAAAGAATTTTATTTCAGACTTAAAGACGTCTTTTAAAGTTTAAAGAATAATCTATATTTAATATAAAATATAATATTTAATATTCTTGGAGCGTGTTGTTGGCATTTCAAATATAAATACACTTAATAGAAAATCTAGAGAAAATTAACTTCACACACCTATTTGAGGACGAAGTGCAATAACTCATCGGTACTTAACGAGGTGCAATAACTCATCGGTACTTACTCATCGGTCGATTTTGGATAAGTTATATCCATTTTAACTCATCCGAAAATTGGCCGATGGTTTATATCCTTTGCAATGACATAACTCCTCCACCTCAATTCTTATTTGTGACAAACACTACGGTACTTACTCTTTGGCCTAATTTTTGTGTTAGCTAGCAGTACGTTTTTCCCTGACCGCCAGTACCTGCGAAAGTGAAAACGATCAGAGAGGGGGATGGAAATAAGGCCGCGGGAAATAAGGCCGCAACGTTTTTTTGTTGCGGTCTTATTTCATTTTGAAAAATGAATTAAGGCCCCGAAGATTTTTTCGCGGCCTTATTTCGTTTTTCAAAATGAAATAAGGCCGCGAAAAAATGCTCGCGGCCTTATTTCATTTTGAAAAATGAAATAAGACCGCATAAAATTCCTCGCGGCCTTATTTCGTTTTGAAAAATGAAATAAGACCGCGACAAAAAAAAAATTAGTCGGAGGAATTTTTTTGCGGTCTTATTTCATTTTTCAAAATGAAATTAGCCCTCCGATTAATTTTTTTTTTGTCGCGGTCTTATTTCATTTTTCAAAACGAAATAAGGCCGCGAGGAATTTTATGCGGTCTTATTTCATTTTTCAAAATGAAATAAGGCCGCGAGGTTTTTTTCGCGGCCTTATTTCATTTTTCAAAACGAAATAAAGCCGCAACAAAAAACCTATCGCGGCCTTATTTCCCGCGGCCTTATTTCACTGCGGCCATTTAATAGATAAAATTTCTGTTTATGATTCCACTCAAAATGATTTCTCCTTTTTCTTAGTACCTCCGGAAAGAAAAACCAGAGAAAAAGATTTAGTAAAAAAAATTACTGTTTTTTAATCCGTCCAGAACGATTTTCCCTTTTTAACACCTGTGAAAAGAAAACCAAAGAAAAATTTCTGTTTTTGAATTTGCCCACAACTATTATTCCCTTATTAAAGCACCGCTGAAAGGGAAACCCAGAGCAAAAATTCAGTAGCAAAAATTTCCAGCGCACAGCTGGTTATAAACATTTTTGGGCGGGATGGGATTCCAATCGTGCAATCAGAGAGAATTCATTAGTAAATGGAGAGCAATGTACGGAAATCCCACTGACCAACCACTACTCCGCCCGCCCGTAGATATTCTGGCTTTAAGTGAGACTCAACGGAGACCCGGGTTATGATCTTCACTCCTTATATGTTGCCCACAGAGGAGTCGCTGTTTATATGGGGAATTGCTTGTGATCCTATTATAGATTTAAAAACTACAAGTCCCTTATTCAATTTTCTTTGGTTCAAAATAAGAACTAACAAACACTTCATCCATTTTTGATTCCTTTATAAGAGCCCGCAACTGGCTGGCAGTGATCACGTTGAAGAGTTTGACTTGCTGTCGGACCAAATAATTCTGGCGAAAATCCCAGAGCCTGAAATTTTGGTTTTTGGGGATTTTAACGTACACAACGTATCATGGCTTAATCACTCTAATCGCAACAGTCCCGAAGGCAGATATGTAGAGTTTTTTCTTCAACTCTCAATAATCTGATTCAAATTATTTCTGAACCCTCCCACATTCCAGATGTAAACCATCAAGGGCATCATCTCTTGGATCTGTCTGACATCGAATCCAAATAATTATAACGCTTCCCCCCTTGGAAACTCGGATCATTGTCTCATTAGGACGTCCTTCTCTCTTGATCTAAATCTAAAGCTCCTGGAAGACTGGTATGGACCTATTCTCAAGATGATTGGGATGGGCTCGCCGGTTTTCTTGGACGGATGGATCTGTCTCGGTGCTTCTTAGAAAGGGACCTTTGCACGGCTGTCGTTACTGAAAGTATTCTGCAAGGGAAGAAACTTTTCATACCCCATAAAAAGGTTCAAAATAAAACGAATACTAAAAACAGTCGTTCAATGACACCTGTACAAGGGCCATAGCCGATAGGGATAATGCTTTTCGTGAGTATAAACAAAACAATTCTTTAAATTCACTGAAGCACTGGCGCGAGGTCAGGAACAGATGCAGTAGAATTTGTCGTTAGCAGAAGGTTTTGTATACCTAGAGGAAGCGTCAAGAAATATTAGTGCTTACTTCTATTCTTTCCAAAGTAATGGAATACCTCATTAACAATAGAGTTAAAAATACCTAGAATGCAACAAATTGATAAGGGACCAACAATATGGTTTTCGTACGAATTGTTCGACTGGTGACCTGATGACATATTTATTCCACAAGATCAGCTTGTGTTGTTGCCTTGGAGGCTTGTGTTGTTGCCTTGGATATAGCTAAGGCTTTTGATCGAGTTTGGCACTCGGCCCTGATTTCTAAAGTTAAATCAATGGGTCTAGAATCAGCCTTTGTCATTTGGATCAGCTCCTTTTTGTCGTGCTGTTGTGGATGACTACCAGTCACATATTTTTAGCATCAACTCCGGTGTACCCCAAGGGTGTGTTCTCTCCCCAACCCTCTTTTTAATTTTCATTAATGACCTTCTGAAATCAACACTCAATCAAAACTAGATACGGGTTCTGACGTTAACATACTACCAATAAACTTGTTTGAAAAATTGGAAGGAAAATCATAATTACAAGAATGTGACATAAAACTAAGAGCATATAGGGGGTCTAAAATAAATGTTCTGGGCAAGGTAGAATTGGATTTGAAATTTAAAAATTTTGTGGCGAATGATCCATTTATTGTGACGACTCGACCCCAATAATTGGGCTAGCAACTTATACAAAATTAGATTTGATTAGACGAATTTGGCAGATTAAGCATGAGAAAGAAATTTTTATGGACTGCAATAAAAAGATTTTCGAGGGTTTCGGATGCTTTCCAGATCAAGTAAAATTAGTTTTAAAAAAAGGGGCTAAGGGGTAAGTAGGCTTCCGCGGAGATTATCAAATAAAATTATAAAAAAAGTAAAAAACTCTTTGGAAATCTTATTGAAGTTATGTCAACTCCTCCAGATTGGTGTAGCAATTTGGTTGTTGTTGAAAGGGATATTCGGCTACGTTTAGATCCTAAATTTCTTAATGAGGCGTTAAAAGTAGAACATTATATGATACCTATGTTAGATGACTTGAGAAAAAAATTATACAAAATGAAATATTTTACGGTTTTAGACTTAAAGGACGGTTTATCAAGTAAAATTATCACAGGAATTATCAGAATTTTGTGCATTCAGAACACCATTTGGTGTCTACAAATTTAAACGACTTCCATTTGGTGTAAATAATGCTCCAAGTCTGTTTCAAAAATAAAATGAAAAAAATTTTGGAGATTTGGATGGCACGTACATCAAACTGAGTTCAAACTGAGGAAGAACATGACGAGAATTTAAAAAGAGTTACTGAGAGAGCAAAAAATTTAAACATAAAATTTAATAGTAATAAATTACAATACAAAGTTATAGCGAAGTACGATTTCTAGGACATGTATTTAGCGCAAAGGGAGTACACCCATATAGAAATAGGATAAAAGCTATAGTGGAATTGCCGAATCCTAATACAAGAAAAAAAATACAGCGGTTTCTAGGAGTTTTAAATCACATGCGTAGTTTTATACCTATCATGGCAGAAGTAACAAAACCTCTCAGACAACTGCTAAAAGAAAGTGACGAATTTTTGTGGTTACCTGTATATTCGCAAGCCGCTTGTAAGTTGAAAGAATTAATAACAGAAAGTCCGGTGTTGCATCCGTTTATTAATGAAGGGGAAATAGTAATTTAAACGGATAGCTCTAAATCTGGGGTAGGGTGTGTTCTTGTACAAAAGGGTAAGCCGGTTTCATACGCGTCGCGCAGCTTGACAAATGCGGTAATTAATTACGCGCAGGTAGAGAAGGGACTCTTAGCGATTATTTATGCATGCACAAAATTCCATAACTTTATCTACTCCAGACCAGTTGTCATACGGATCATAAGCCTTTAGTAAATATTATGAAAAATTAGATTAATAAAATAAACTCTTCTAGATTACAACATATGAGACTCAATTTATTAATCTACGACTTGGAGTTTAAGCATGTTCCGGGATAAGAAATGTACGTCGCGGATCATCTTTCACGCTCGTACTTAACTAACAAAACTGCTGACGAATTTACTGAATATAACGAAGTAGTACATAGTGTCAAGATGAAAAATTATTAGATTTTGAGAGAGAAACGGTAAATGACCCCGTTTGGGCTATTAAAATTAAATTATTGACGTATATACAAATGGCTGGCCAAACGGAAAGTCTAAAGTACTCGAGTTGGTGAAGCCTTTTTTGAAATTTAAACTTTTTTGTGAAAATAATTTGGTATTTTTCAACGACAGGGTAATGGTTCCTCATTCGTTAAGATGTGAAATGTTAGAAAAATTACATGAGGCCCATGTCGGTATCACAAAAACCAAGCTTCGTGCTAGAAATATTCTGTATTAGCCAGGTACAGATACGGACATTGAGGACTGGATAAAGAAGTGCAAAACATGTGAAAAGCTTTCTCCAGCCAATGTACATGAACCCTTTCTACCACATGAAGGACCAATCTTACCGTTTGAAAAAATTGGATGCGATATTTGTCAGGTGGGTAAAGACGACTTTTTGATAATAACTGACCATTATTCGAAATGGCCGCTAAAATGCAAAGAAGCTTGAAGTAATTGAAAAAATATTTTCTGTACTCATGGGATACCAAAAAATGTGAATAATATGCCTTTTGGGTCTCTCGAAATGAGAAAATTTAGTCAGGAGTGGAATTTTAAAATTAACACCTCGAGCCCACATTATCCACGTTCAAACGGACAAGCTGAAAAGGCCGTGGGTATAGCTAAACAACTTATTAAAAAGCTAGAGAAGAGGTTAAAGATTATAGATATGCTCTTTTAGAATACAGAAACCATCCGGTAGCAAGTTTAAAATCATCTCCTTGTCAATTATTGATGAGTAGGTATACTAGAACTAAAGTTTCAGTAACCGAAAACGCGTTGAAACCAAAAAATGAATTAGTTGGGGAGAAAATAAAAGAGAATCAAAATAAATATAAAAACTATCATGACAAGCGATGCAAGAACAGATCAAATTTTAGTGAGGGCCAACATATAGTTTATAAAAAAGGGTCAGTATGGGAGCCTGCTAAATAGTTAGGAAACTTGACAGCCCTAGGTCATACGTAATAAGAACTGAACAAAATACAATTTTGAGACGTAATGAATTTGATTTAAAGAAAGCTTTTACCCAACCAAATTTTAATGAAAGTGAGATAGATGAAGAAATGTAAAATAATTTAAATTTTGACATGTCAGTTAGTATTAATAATCAGAATGATGAAAATCTAAATCATAATAATCAATTAAATAATTTTAATAATAATGACGAGACTTGTAGAACTAGATCTAGACGAAGTATAAACCGATATTATTGAAAGATTATGATGTCTCTTAATTAAAAAAATTAAAATAAAACCAATGTAAAACAAACTTGAAAAATGTAACCGAAATGGTAATGGAGCATATCTATAAATAATAAAATTAAGAAACTGTAAAGAAAATTAGAATAACTGAAATACATAGCTGATACATGAGATGTTGTAGAATAGTATACGAATAGAAAAGTAAGATAACACTAAAATGTGATTGTGGAATTAAGAGAATATATGGCAACCAGAAGGTATTGGCATTCTGTTAGATAATAAGGAACAAGAAAGAGATAAAGAATTAAATACAACATATGTACATATTGTCGTGTGGGGAGCGGTACGCTTCACTGTACGATCATTTCACTGTAGTATCATTACACTGTATTTTTGAAGTTCACTGTTTTACCATTTCACTATATTCCATTTTACTGTATTTTACATTTTACTGTGTTCTATTTCACTGTATTTTAGTAATTTGACATTTTCCAAAAGAATTACATATTAAATTAATTTATAGATTAAAGTATTTTTTATTTAACTCAAGCGAAGAATACGGTGAAATGAAATACAGTGAAATTAAATACAGTGAAATGAAATGCAGTAAATAGAAATACAGTGAAATGAAAATACAGTAAGGTGATATACAGTGAAGTGATATACAGTTAAGTGAAATACAGTTAAACGTACCCAACACTGTCGTGTGATTGTGATTTGTGCAAAAAAGATGTCGATAATTCAATTGATTTGGACAAATAATGATAAAATCTGAAATAACAATCCATTATTACTGTGTTCTGTTGTCAACTAATTTATTAAAACTTGGTACAGATAGTGCTGGATTTCTTCGATTTCAAATAAAAGAGGTCTCTCAAGAAATAAAACTTGCAGCGAAAAGGAAATGTGTTTATTGTAATGACTTTCATGCATCAATTTCATGCGATAAATGTGCTGATTATTTCCATTTGAAATGCGGTCTTGAAAATAATTGTAATTTAAAATTTATTGATGATTTCAAATCTTATTGTCACAAACATAATGATTATGAAACAAAAAATTTTTTCACAAAAATTTCGTATTGTTGCATTTGCTATTCTCGAATGGGTAAATTTGATTCAATAATTTCTATAATTTCGGATTGTGGAGAAAATTTTTTTTTTTTTTCAAACAAAACAAAAACAATTTCAAAATTTAAAAATATTAAATCATAAAAAATACATTTTATAAAAAACAACGTTTTTCTTGCGCACTAAAAAGTATAAAATAGTTTTACTATGAGTTTCATTTTGATAACAGACTTTATAACTTTTCTCCGGCTCATTAAGAGGATTGTGGACACACATACTTGAAACTGATTACAATAGTCTATAACTAGAAACGTGGGGCACATTTTTACAACACATTTACAGTATTACCTCAAAAATGCGCCCCACGTTTCTAGTTATAGACTGTTGTAATCAGTTTCAAGTATGTGTGTCCTAAGGCCTGCAATACCGGTATACCGGTATACCGAATACCGGTATTCTGAGGATATTTTATGAAACCGAAATACCGGTATTACGACATATTAATACCGGAATTTCGGTATTTAAAATATCATACATTTGAAATTTATTTAAATCTTATAAAAATCATGTCAACTTAAATAAACTTTGTTGTCAAGGTTATGGTTACACAACCGTGAAAAAATAAAAATTTTTATAATATTATGTCAAAAAACTTACATTTATTTAAATTAGAAATTGAAGTGTGCTTGTATTTTGTTGTCTTATCTAATCAGTGCTCAGTTTGATGGTTTTGTTTTTATGACAATAAAGTTCTTGTTTTAAAAAAAATTTATATTGCACAAAATATTATTTCATATTTATCCATATTGTTGAATGTAATCAAATTTTATTCTATACGAGCCCTGCATCATAAGACCTCGTACGGGGTTTTTTTTTTGAGTTTGTTCTACTTTTTTCCAGTTTTCTCCAGTTTTGTATTTTTTTCGTTTAAACCAACCTTTTTTAGGAGTTTTTGGTCTTTATAAAAAAAAATTTTTTTTAAGTTAAATTTTGAGAAAAAAATTATTTTCCAAAAGTCTACTTTTTCAACTTTTTTTATGGGCATCGCAGAAATTTTCGAAAGATGCATTTTGAAGGGCATTTGGGAGTAGTTAATTTTAGCTTTTTGGGTTTTGTCGATAAAATAAAGGAGAGAGCCAAAAAACGCCTTTGAAATTCGAAAAAACAGGCCAAAATTGCTATTTTTCGCGTTTTTGACCTGTTTTTTGGATTTTCAAAGGCGTTTTTTGACTCTCTCCTTTATTTTATCGACAAAACCCAAAAAGCTAAAATTAACTACTCCCAAATGCCCTTCAAAATGCATCTTTCGAAAATTTCTGCGATGCCCATAAAAAAAGTTGAAAAAGTAGACTTTTGGAAAATAATTTTTTTCTCAAAATTTAACTTAAAAAATTTTTTTTTATAAAGACCAAAAACTTTTAAAAAAGGTTGGTTTAAACTGGAAAAAAGTAGAACAAACTCAAAAAAAAAAAACCCGTACGAGGTCTTATGATGCAGGGCTCGTAGTTAAAATTTAATACATTTCGTTATTCCCAGTAAGACTATTGTAACTAGAGTTACAATACTTTTGAGTTGTTGATGTAGTTAGAAAGAGAAAAAAATTAGCTTTCCAGACATGTAACCCGATTGATTCTACGATTTATTAATTCTGAAAAAAAATGCTTTTCATGTTTTATCCCAAGACCTTTTTTCCTTTAAATTATTGTATCTCGAATTACAATAGTCTCGAAAAAAAAAAATGATTTTATTTTATTGTAACTTCAGTTACAATATTCTTACCTTGTTATTCTATTTTCTTTGTTATTTAAGTCTGTAGTTACAATACTTTAGAAATATTTCTTTAAATATTTTACTATGGTAACACTAGTTTCAATATTTTTTACAGCAAAAAAAATATTGTAACTGAAGTTTCAATAAAAAAAAAATCTAAATATTATTTCAAGAATATTGTAAATTGACTTTTTATAGATCATAATTAAACACTAAGTTCAAAAGTATTGTAACTTGAGTTACAAAAAATTCAAAGAAAAAAGTGCCAATGTTAAAATATTAATTTAATAAAAAATCACATTAAAAATAATTTTTTTAGATTTAAATTAGTGGGGTCCAATAACTGTTCCAAAAATACATCTTTCAAAATTTACACATTTACAAAAACATTCTTACAAAAAAAAATATGACCAAAAAACATTTTAAAAATTTCAAATTGATTTATCTCAAAACTATCATTTTCGAGTTACAATAGTCTTACTGGGATTAACGATTTAAAATTACAGGTAGGTTTATATTATGAAAATATTTGTTTTTTTTTGATAATTGAGATATATTTTTTCTAAAGATGGAATTTGAACCAGTTCAAAAAGGCCTTACAGACAAAACTTCCGTTTGGCATTATTTTCTGAGAGATAAATCAGGTAATTTGGCAAAATGTACCAAATGCAATAATAAAATAAAAACCTGCGTCGGATCAACTAGTGGGCTCCATACGCATCTACGAACTGCACATGACACCAACTTGTAAAAAAAACGGGATTAGATACCGCAAATCCCGAAACATCAACTATAAATCTACTAGTGCTGTACCGCTTAAATTAAAAAAAATATCGAGCTACTTTAAAAATGAAAACGATGATTTTCGTGTAGTATTATCCAAAATGACTGCAGTTGACGGTCTACCTTTTACTTCTATTGAATTAAAAAAATCGTTACTGGCTCTAAAACTTGACGTCCCAAAATCTGCGAATACAATTCGAAATATTGTTTTAAGATACGGTTTAGATATTCGCGAGGAGATGGTGAAAGATTTTTCAAATCTGAAAAAAGAAGGAAAGTTCAGCCTAACATTTGATGAGTGGACGTCTGGGAAAAATAGAAGATATTGAAATTTGAATTTGCCCATGGTATTCAATTGGCCCATGGTATTCAATTGGCGGGGTTAGACGTTTTGTACTGTAAGAATAATTATAAAAAAAATACAACAAATTTGGAATCTGAGACGGAAACAGAAATAAATAGCGATAGTGATGCGGAATCAGATGTTGAGGAAAATGATATTGATGGATTTAAGATTACTAACACCTATGATAATTCTATGAACTTGAAAGCAGAAATACGTCCACTTATAAATAAGGTAAGAAAAGTAGTGAAGATTTTTCGACGTTCTGCAACAAAAAATGACGATGTTCTTCAAAAATACGTTAAATCTGAGTTTAACAAAGAAATTTCGCTGATTCTCGATACAAAAACTAGGTGGAACAGCTTATTTTTTATGCTACAGTTTGGGAACTAAGAACTTGCATTTTAAAATCTTTAATAGACTTAGGTTCCACTATATTATTTGAAGAGGCAGAAATGGGTATTATTTCTGGAATTATTTCAACATTGATGCCAATAAAATTAGCAGTGGAATCATTGTGTCGTCGTGATGCGACTCTCCTGACTGCAGATGCCACTATCGTATTTATGATTAATAATTTAGGTAGTGAACAACTAAGCGATGAATTTAAAATTTCTTTAGCACGTAGAATTAACGAAAGGAGAACAAAATTATCAAGTCTGCTTCAATATCTTCACAAAGAACAAATAAAATCAAAACATCAAGATAATGAATTATCCTTCGAACAGTTATCCAAAACCGACGTTGTTAATTTAATATCAACTCTAGTTAAACGCTTATCACCAGATTCAAATTTAAATAATTCAACTAATTCATCATCTCACAACATATCATCATCATCTTCAGATTCCCCAGACTTAAGGCCGGTATTCAACTGGAGATAAAATCAACTTTTTCATATAAAATTTTATCTGAGATAAATTTTAGTTGAGTGAATTTAATTTATCGGTACCCAACTGAAGATAAATGGAAATTTATCTGAGTAAAAATTGTATGAAAATATTTTCACTCAAATAAATTTTATTTCAAAAATTTATCTTGCAAAGAATGTTTTGAACATTTTTTTCAAGATAAATTTTGACATTAGGTCGTGTAAAAAGAATTTGACGTTTGTTGTTTGTTGTTTAAAGTTTGTTTTTCATCAAAAATCAGAAAACTAAAATAATTTCTATAATATTTACCAATAAAAAATTAATTAAATAAAATGGATGAAAGTTGGGAGGTAAGTAAATTAAAAATAAAATTGTTAGATAGTTTTTATCAAAATATATTTTTTTAGGCGGATTTTTTGGAAGATGGAGTTGAAGATTAAAACGAAAATAATGTCAAGTGTCAAGTACATAAGTCAGAAAGTCATGTGTAAATTTTTATCTCACTCAATAATGTTCCTTTTCAAGATAAAATTTATCTTGTACTTTATCTTCAGTTGAATACCGGCCTTTAGAAATGAACTATTCAATGCAAGAAAGGTTAAATTTTGCAATTAATAAAGAAAAAGAAATAGACCATAAAATTATTACAAAAAAATCAGGTAATTTGGTCAACAGTATTAAAAAAGAAATGGCTATTTTCGAAGAAGGAGGATTTCGAGGAATAAATTTACAAAAAGCGTACGAATATTTGAACACTATTCCGCCAACCAGCGTAGAGGCTGAAAGAGTGTTTTCCTCATCTGGAAAAATTTGTTCCAAAATCAGGTCATCTTTAAATGATGATTCCCTGGAAACACTTTGCTTTTTAAGAAGTTATTTCATTTCCAAGCAAAATTACGTTTTATTTTTGTTGTATTTTTATTTTTTTGTAAATGAATTATATTTATATGTTTTTCTATTAATTAAAAGAATTATCAATTTATACAATTTCTTTCAAATTTTTAAATAAATCACTAATTGCGGTATAATACCGGTATACTGGTATTTATTTAAATACAATACCGAAAACCGGTATTGATTTTTGTCTCCGGTATTGCAGGCCCTAGTGTGTCCACAATCCTCTGAATGAGCCGGAGAAAAGTTATAAAGTCTGTTATCAAAATGAAACTCATAGTAAAATTATTTTATACTTTTTAGTGCGCAAGAAAAACGTTGTTTTTTATAAAATGTATTTTTTATGATTTAATATTTTTAAATTTTGAAATTGTTTTTGTTTTGTTTGAAAAAAAAAAAAAAATTTTTAAATTTTATTTTAATTGTGTTTATTTTTGACTTTTTTGTTTTTTTTTTTGTGTTGAAAAAAAAGAAATAAAAAAAAATATAAATGAATAATAATAAGAATATCAATACATAATTAATTTATTAATTTTTTAATTTGTTTGCACAAAATTCTGCATTAACGACCAATTTTATTCGAGAAAAAATAAAATCAATAAATGTTCCCGTGCACTTTTCTTCACTCGCTTGTCATTGCCGTACTGGAAGTCAATAAGGCACTAAAAACTGTTGACCGCCGGTTCGTATTTCGCCAGCTTGTTATCGGAATCAACTCGTTTAATTAAAATTTACACTTCTTGTAGTAGGGATGAGCAAAAAAATTTCTATAAACTTTTGTAACATTCAGGGTTTCGAAGCGAATTTCCAAACCGTTCAAATCCATTTGGCCTCTGCTAAGCCAAATGTTCTGGCTCTAAGTGAGACTCAAGTATTGGACAACGGAGACCCCAACCGTTTTTCAGTCCCCGGTTATGATCTTCACTCGCCCACAGAGGAATCGCTTTATGTATCAGAAATGACGTTGCTTGTTATTCCATTAAAGATTTAAAATCATATAGTCCCTTATTAAATTTTCTTTGGTTCATATTAAGAACCAACAAACACGTCATCCATTTTTGCTTCCTTTACAGAAGCTTCTTTTCAAGGCGAAAGTATTGGTAAATCTGCGAGCCTTGATATTTTAGGCTCGAAAATAACTTCCGATCTAAGTTGGAAGTCCATATTTTCGAAACTGCAAAAAACGCAGCGAAATGTCTTGGTTCTCTAAAAAGATGTAAACAATATTTTTCCCCCTCTGATGTCTTAAATATTTACAAATCCTACATATGACCGAAATTAGAATTCAATTCGCATATATAGGCTGGTGCCCCTAAAACCCATCTTGAGTACGTGGACAAAGTTAAGAGAAGGGCTATTAGATTGATCGATAATCACCAAACCACCAGCTCATTAACATCACTCAATCACCGTCGTAATGTAGGTTCACTCTCCATTTTCTATAAATAACTTGTTGGAACTGATACGTGTTCGCTGGAAGTAAGGCCCTACTTCCTCTACTTCAAGTTTTTTCACGTCAAACACGTACCGCCTCAACGTCACACCCATATTTCGTCAAAATTCCCAGATGTGATAGAACGAGCTTCGGAGATTCGTTTTCTATTCGCACCTTGAGAATGTGGAATGCTCTCCCATCAAAATTGTTCCCGACAGCTGGCGAACGCTTGATTTACGACTTGCGTCGCTTTAAGAAGAGAGTAAATGATTACCTACTAACTGTCCCACTTTTTAGTCCCGTCTAAACTTCCTGTCCTCATTACCAAATCTATACTACTTATAGTATAAAAGGTAACCCACCTAGTGATTTGGTAACTTTAATAAAAAAAAAAAAAAAAAAAAAAAAAACGATATTCAATTAAAAGATAATATTTCACATGAAGATTTAGAAATTGTTGAAGAAATTTCACCTGAACCCGATGGATCTTTCAAAGTAGGCGAATATATAGATGCCATGCACTGCCTAATGGAAAAAGTAGAAGAAATTGAAAAAAAAGCATTACAACAATTGAGTTCATTGCTTTCAGTTGAGATTATTGATTTATGTGAATCATCAGATGAAGAGGATGTAGAAGAACTTTTTGAAAAAATTACAAAAAAAAGTATTTAAGTGTTCTAAAACCATTAAGGAAATAAAACAAGAGGAGCTTGTTCTAAATCTTTACATAAGTAAAATATACATTTAAAAATACAATGTTTTTAAATGCTCCCAAAACTTACAGTAAAGCCAACGAAATTCTGTCTGCGAACTTTTCGTTAACAATTATTTAATTTTTTTCTCTGATGATTGTAACTATTTTTTATACACCTAAGTGCAGGACATACATGAAGTCACTGTCAACTTTAGATAAGGATGATCGTATATATGATTTTTTTTATTTTGTGCTGAAATTTACAATTAAAAAATTTTGTATCGGATTACCTCGAATATCTTTTTTATACGATTTATGAAATAATGATTTCGAAAAGATTATGCGCTAAAAGGTTTTGCAAATAAATAAAATATTTAGGTATTAAAGATTTTATAATAAAAGATATTCTAACTAAGTAAAAAAAAGGGAGAGGATTTTGGTATATCTAAAGATTTTGACTTTTACCAATAAATATTACGTCATACAACCGTTTTCCTCTTTATTTCAAACATTTTTTATGATTAACATCTTAAGCACACTTTGGACCAACTAATGAAAACAAAAATTAAATAGTTTTTAAGAGTTTAATAAAGTTTCTGTAAATTAACTTGAGCAAATCTTCCATATTAGGCTTACGTTTAGTTTAACCTTTTCAATTTGTATACAAAATTAGTACATACTGAAAAAGTAAAATGAGCATACAAAAATATTTAAAAAGAAAATTGTGAGACTTTATATTTTATTCGCTTTCAGGCTTATCATTTAGGTAATTGTTTAAAAATATTAAAATTATTTTCCCATATGCTTTTTTTTTTGAAATTATTGTTTGGACTTTGAGAATATTAAATAAATAAAATTATTAATTTATTTTAAATAAAAATCAAGCAGATTTTAAGCTTGAAAAAAAAAAAAAAAACTCATGAGGTGTCATGGGACACCCGACAGAAGTGAAGCTTGTTACCCCGAAAAGTATAATTTTTAAAATTTAAATAATATATTTACTATACTAGTCATCATATTCTATCATGGAAATAATTGGTTTGTGGTGTTAAAATAAGAGACAAATGTTTGTGATTCTGTTTTCTGGACATATCTGGTAAATTCACAATTTTTTTTATCTAATGTTTTCTGGTTTTAATACTCTAATTTTCGCAATAGATTTTGCACAATTTTTAACTACATATTTATAGCTACATTTTTTTAACACAAGTCCAAAGTATGTATTATAATATTAATAACTAGATAGTATCCCAGTCAGTGGCGAGCGGTCTAAGGTGCTCCAGGTGCAGAGCACACTCTCTTAAAAAATACCTTATCAAAATAAAATTATAAAAAAAATTATAACTAGCTAGAGTTTTTAAATCAATATATTTTTTTTTTTCAATACATACGGCAAACAAAAGTACTCTGAATATTTTCAAAAATCGCGTTAGAATCTGAAAAAAGTAAAAACTAAAAATTTACCATTATCGCACCGCAATTATAGTTATAACAAATTTTTTGGTGCTAATCAGGTGCTAGCACAACTTGCTTGAACAAAAGTAATAAAGCTTTTTATTTTTCATATAAAAAATTTCCAGCATTGCGCATGCGTAATCATTTTACACAAGCAAAATAACAAAAATTAATCCTTTTGTGTGCTACAAAATTTCTGCACCTCTCTATCAACAAACGAACATTATAAACAATTTCTGATCCTACACAAAAAACTAGTGGAAAACTGTGAAGGTGTAAGCTTTTTATATTGTTTTGTGCTTTTGATGTTTTGCCGCTCAAGGGAATTTTTCTCTCTGTGAACATAAGAACTCTAGTGGAAAACTCTGAAGGTGTGTTTTGTTTTGTTTTGTGCTTTTGATATTTTGCCGCTCAAGGGAATTTTTCTCTCTCTGACATAAGAACTCTAGTGGAAAACTGTGAAGGTGTGTTGTTTTGTTTTGTTTTGTGCTTTTGATGTTTTGCCGCTCAAGGGAATTTTTCACCTCTGAACATAAGAATCGTAAGATTCTGAAAAGTAAACGGTTGTAAGTGACAATAATGTTCTCTTTAAAAAAAAAAGTCTATTGAAATGTTTTTGTTAAAATTTAGTTTAATGCTTCTCAGGAAAATTTTGGAATAAAAATATTCTGAACGTAAAATATTCTAGTTGGGTTTGGTTGGTCTAATTAATTACAGTAACAAAATGCATCTTGAATTTTTTTACACAGAATATTTTTATTTTAAAAATTTTTTTGAGGAGAAGCACTATTGTAAAATTAAATTTAATTCAAAACATTATAAATTATAATTAACTACAATCTAGATTAATAAAAAAAAAAAAAAAAATGGAACCATAGTCCCTCTACGTCCTCGTCATTGGTTCTGGGTCACTCCAAGGGTGGGACAACTCTGCACACCTTCAAATAAAAGTCACCGCACGCCACTGATCCCAGTGTATTTTCAATATAAATAAATTTAGTTTTTGGGCTTCTGTTTTTTAAATTGAATTCACGCCACAGAATAATATTAATTCAATTAAGTAAATAAATTGTCAATAAGTTAATGAGAAATCAAAAAATATCGAATTTATCAATTAAATTTCGTAAATATAATTAAATGAGAATTTATTAAAAAGTTCTAATTAAATTGACCGAATATGAATGTTTAAAATTTTTTTTTTAGTTATTAGAATTCTCTTTTCCGAAAAAAAATTTATTATGTTAAAATTTGTATCTTTAGTTCATAACAAATATTTTCTGAACAAACTTTCCATGTAAAATGTTTCAGAAACAGATTGATTAAGAATAAAGTAATTGTCAATTGTTGTACCATACTTAGTAGTAGCTTGCCTCGGATTATTTTTATGGTTAAATTAAATTTTTCAAACAAAAATTGCACAAGTGGTTGCGATTTTTCTTCAGCAAAATTGGTATTAAAATCGCCAGCCAGACTAAGCGAAAGTAAATGTAAATTTATTTGACAAAATGCCGCCCGCCGCCCCGTTCAGCTTTTTGAAAAATTAATTTCTCGTTAAAGTTCTGTTTAAAAAACGTATGAAATAAAGCATGAAAATTTTGAAGGGCCATAACTCGGAAATGGGGGCTTTCGCGCAAAAACCGTCCCGGATTTAATATTTTAGGAACCGCCTCTACCACATACAGAATCAGCGGCAGAAAAATTTATTCTGCTACTATTGAAATTTTGGTCAGAATCTCATGAGATTGCTGCCTTTAAAACAGAAATAGAATCAGGATCAGCGCAGCTTCGAAATTTGTGCTTGAAAATATTTTAATGTGCATGTGATCAGTAAGTTGTATTTACAATCGTAAATTTAGCTCGGTAAATGGTATATTACATGAGTCACATGTAATTATTTAATTTAGTAAATTTTATTTACGTTCTCCGTATTAAGTAAATTTTATTTACTTACGCCCGGGTGTCGTTAAAGCAATGGGTGTCGTTAAAACAGAATTTAGCAACAGAACAGAATCAGCGACAGAAAAATTTATTCTGCTACTGAAATTCTGGTCAGAATCTCATGAGATTGTTGCTTTTAAAACAGAAACAGAAACAAAAATTCGATTTACTTGTCATTACGATTTTAAAAATTATTTATTATTAGAGGAGAGGCTTGCAGGTTCCTACCCCATAGCTTTTTTTATCATAACTCGTCAAAAAATGAACGTATTGTACAAAAAGTATATGCATTGGAAAGAGGAAGTAAAAAGCTACAATCCTGGCCTAGAAATCATTTGAAATCTCAAAAAATAAAAATTCTATAGCAAATTTTCAAAAGTATCTAAAATCGAACTATTAAAATTTAGGCTTGCAGGTTGCCACCCTTTAGAAAATTGCTGAAAATGTTGAAAAGCTGAAACTGAAAAATGTCTTATTTAGGAATTTATTCAAATTTATTGAATTTCACTTGCACACAGTGGCTGTAAACATAAAAAAATTACTGAAAATTGACACAAAAAATAAAATTGCAATATGGTATGGAATAATTCCAAATCTTCATCGGAATCTAGTTTAAACCACACAGAATGGGCTGAAACTTGGAGGGGCGTAGAGGCGGTGGCCAAACTTCCAAAACTGAAATCAGTCCTTGGGCAAAGGCCCCGTTTCGGAGATAGGGCCCCCAAAGTTTTCATACATTTTTGTATAGAAAATTTTTTTTTGTGGCCGATTTGCCCTATTTTTAGGTTGGTAATAGAGACGGTGCCTAAAATGTTAAATCCGAGTTATTTTTTGCAGGAAGGCCCCCATTTCGGAGTTATGGCCCTTCAAAATGTTCATACGTTATTTCATACGTTTTTTAAACAGAACTTCGACGAGAAATTAATTTTTCAAAAAGCGGGGGGACGATCGGGCGGTCAGTGGGACTTGCGGCTGGCGCAATTAATTTCTCGTCTCGGGGAGCGGGGCGGCGGGTTGGCGGTCAGCCCGCCCGCCCGCTTTTTGAAAAATTAATTTCTCGTCAAAGTTCTATTTAAAATTTTTTTGTAAAAAGGCTTTGACGAGAAATTAATTGCGCTAGCCGCAAATCCCACTGACCGCCCGATCGTCCCCCCGCTTTTTGAAAAATTTTAATTTCTCGTCAAAGTTCTATTTAAAATTGTTTTGTAAAAAGGCTTTGGCGCAAAATTAATTGCGCCAGCCGCAAATCCCACTGACCGCCCGCCCGCCCACTTTTTGAAAAATTAATTTCTCGTCAAAGTTCTGTTTAAAAAACGTATGAAGTAACGTAGGAACATTTTGAAGGGCCATAACTCCGAAACGGGGCCTTCCTACAAAAACCGTCTCGGATTTAACATTTTAGGGACCGCCTCTATACCAACCCAAAAATAGGACAAATCGGGCACAAAAAAAATTGTCCATACAAAAATTTATGAAAACTTTGGGGGCCCTATCTCCGAAACGGGGCCTTTGCCTCAAGAACTGATTTCAGTTTTGGGAGTTTCGGCACCGCCCATTCTGAGTGGTTCAAGGAAACGGCAATATCGCCAATTTTTTCCCCACTTTCCGACAAAAAAACTCGAAAAAACGTAAATAAAGACAAAAAAAAATTAAATCAAATTCAATTGACATTCTGGCAATTCGACCTAACGGTCTCGTGATATAAGTTTTGACTCGTGTGTATGTGCTTTTGTGTATACATACTCGTTGTAATAACAGATTTTCTTAATATGTGTTGTAATCTACTATTAGGTACTTGTTGTATGTTGTCATTGAACAAATTACTTGTCATTACGACAAAAACAACTCGAAAAAACGTAAATAAACAATGCCAAAAAAATTATAGTAAATTCAATTGACATTCTGGCAACAGAAACAGAAAATAACCTAGCTTGATGTTATTTAAATTCTGTGGACACAATGAATTTTTCTGTCACTAAATTCTGTTGTGAAATTCTGTGGCAGGATAAATTCTGTGTATTGGATTCTGTGTCTGTTGCTAAATTCTGTTTTAACGACATCCCGACTTTAGTTAATTTTTCAGAAGTTTTAATTTCATTTTTCTAATCGATTGCTGAAGTCGAATAAAGGAATAAAATAGAAATTTATAATGTGAAATTATAAACAAATTTAAATAAGTTATTTATAGCTAAATGGGTGGAGGCTCTTCAGCCGAAAAATTCTTTGTAAGTGATGTCGCAATTGTTGAGGATTTAGTGCTTAATTTGTGACTATTAGTGCCACAAAAACTAGAATTTGTGCTCGCTTGGTTTTTGAGAAACTTTGATTATCGAATTTGGAACATGGGTCTCAGGGTCTCTCTAGCCGGATTCGAATGTCGAAAAAATAATGATGCTATCATTTAGTACTTAGTTTGTGCCTATTTTTGCTACAAAACCTAGAATTGCTGCTTTTCAAAATTATGTAAAAAAAAATTTTTTTAAATTAGGCGAAAATATTAAAATTTGAACCGAATTTTTTTTCTTCGAATTTTGGAAAAGCAAAAATGACACCATTTAGTTTTTAATTTGTACTTTCGTTTATTGTACTTTGTGAAACGTGGGGTGCGGAGCGGCGCGCGCCGCAAATCCCACTAACCAACCACCAGTTCATACGCCCGCCGCCCCGAACCCCACCCTGATAGCTGAAGATGAAATTTTTTCGACTTACATTTTTTTCCATTCTTCCGTGCGGCATATTTATTTTTTTTATAAAACAAATCATCACAAAGTGCAGTAAACGCAAGCACAAATTAATCACTAAATAATTTAAAAAATAATGTTTTTACATAATTTGGAAGAGCACAAATTCTAGTTTTTGTAGCACAAATAGACACAAATTAAGCACTAAATGATAGCGTCATTATTTTTTTGAAAATTCCAATCCGGCCAGAGATGCGCCTTTTACCCATGTTCGAAATTCGAAAATAAAAGTTTTTAAAAAACTAAGTGAGAATAAATTCTAGTTTTTGTGGCACTAATAGTCACAAATTAAGCAGTAAATGGTCAATAATTGCGACATCACTCACAAAGAATTCTCCGGCTGAAAAGCCCCTATCCTATAAATGTGCTAATGCTTATAAGAAATCAATAAAATATACACTTAATCTGTGTTTTCATTTTATGTAAAATTTAACCTACACGCATTCTTTTTTTGTACACATTGATGCTGCTTTTGAAAGTAAAAACAATAATAAAAAAAAATTTTAAACTAAATAAAACTCTTCAAACCAATTTACACACTTTTACAGTCTGCTCAACTTCCCGTTATATAAATCTGCGCGATATTTAATATCCGGCGGCAGTCGTCCTGCTAAATCTTTATTTTTAAAATGAAAATTGATATAAGGTAATTGATATAAGGATAAATTATTTATTTGCTATATCTATATAACATATACGTATTTACTCTTAAAAATACAAAATATTCTTACATATAGAGCTACACTTAAACGTAGTAGATACACATTCTGACAAATTTTCACTGTTTTTAACTTGACATGAAAGCAACTAATTTTATTTAACTGCACACACAATAAACAATGATTAATGTCTTTATAAGTGTATTAATCCTTTAGGTACCTTTACAACAATATAAAGGATATTAATATCTAAAAAATTTATTAAATTTATTAAGGGCAACCTGTAGCTTTGTATATGGAAGAATTTATTTTTGGAAGAATATTATTTTGGCAACAAGATTAACAGAAGATGATAAAAGTTTTTTTTTTTTGTACCAAAATAAAATTTAATTAATTTTATTATGTGTTATTTTATAAAGCAGCAAATATAAAGAATTTTTTATTTTTGGTTATTTACAGTAACCTACATTATATATTTTATATTTACTATATTTATATACATAATATACATAATATCAAAATTTTAAATTTCGCATTTACTCTTTTATTTTTATTCTTTATTTAGGTAGATTTCGACTAAAAATCAACTTTTTTTAGTTTAAACGAATTTACTTTACAGAACTTCAAACTTAACTTTCTGAGCTGAATTTCGTTGATGAAAAAGAAATGTACAAGTTGCTATTAAAAATAATTATAATTCTGAACTTGATTTCACTTAGATACACGAAACTAACAGGTGAACCTAACCAACCCAGTTGAACCAGTAAAGAAGCTTTGACGCAAAAAAAAAAAGTTTTGAGCATGTTGAGATAATTGATTGTTTCAGATAATATTACGACATTGTAAAAATTCCCCGCAAGCCGCAAGACTTGGGGCCCGTTTGACAAAAACTGCCGCAGTTGCGGGAACGAGGATGAAAAAGAAACTATCATCCATTTTATCTGTGATGAAATTCCTTAACGTAACGGGTTGGGCTTAGAGGTCTGTGTTAGCCACCAGACCAGGTTACGAGAGTGAGTGGTGTCAAAACGATGCGCAAGACCTAATTGGGAATAATTTGAGTAGTTCCACCACTTTAATCAACCAAACAACCAACGTGCTACAAGACTGGAAGATTATTAAACTTATAACAAGATATTAAAAAGGCTGATGTTAAACATAGAAAATTATCTGTCGTTGTTTGGTATTCAATCAAAAAAAATCTGGTAGTCAAATAAAACGAAGTAATTTAGTTTTCAGATTTTTCAATCAGATAGAATTGAAACTCTCAGTATGTAAATTCCTAAAAAATAATTCTAAAAATTTAACTTAACACGATCAAAAATCTTTTCGAGTCTCCCTCCAGAAAAGGAGTTAAAACCTATGTTTAAAACCTATCCATAGGTTAAATTGCGAAATACATGGTTTTAACTCCTTTTCCGGAGGCAGACGCGAAAAGGTCTTTGCTCGCGAAGGAATAGATTAGAGAGAAATATATTCGAATATTTTATGGCTTAATTTGTTTGGGCGTTATGGTCGTTTTAAGTGACCCTTGTGCGTTATGACCTTTTTAAGTGAGGCAGGCAGCCCTTGGGCTTCGGCCCTAGTGACACATCAACGAAATTTAAAAATTTATAATAAAACAAAGAAAGTACTTTATAAAATAACACGATAACAAAGTTTACTGAACATAATTCTTAATCTAAAAATGTTATTTATAAAAACAATATTCATAAAATATTACATCAAAATGTTTTTTAGCAGTAGTAAGCAGATTTAATCTACATACAGAGATACAAAATGGATCAAAGGTAAACATTTTTTAATAAAAGTTGAAATTGTTTTAAAAATAAGGAAAATAATATGAATTTTATGGCAGAAAATTTCTTTCAATCAAATTGAATTGATATTAAATGTAGATAAAAAATCAGATTTTTATATTTAAATCCATTTAAATCGATTTTTTTTTTTCTGGAAAAATTTAAATCTTAAATACTTAGTTATTATTATGCTATGAAAACCAAATTTCCCAATTGATAGTATCAAAACATTTCTGTAACCACAATGTAATTCACCTGATTACGAACAAATGAAATTATTGAATTTAATTTTATTCACATTATAATCACTTTAAAACATTATTTTTTTTTATCCGTAAAATATGATTGAAATGTTTCATTGAAATGTATTTTCCTTAAAGTTATTTATTCAAAATTATTTTATAACCAAATCTAATTAAAAGATTTATTCGGGACTAATTTATTTATTTATAAATGTATCGATAATTTGTGTATAGGACAAGTCTTGGTAAAAATTTCACCAGAAATTGTGTCCAATAATGTCAAAAAAAAAACACCATAAAAAAATATAGGAAGCTCTGTTATTACAAGGGTTCGCAACTATTTTTTCTAATGCTTATTTATGCTTTTGTGTCAATTTAAAACTTCACATACGCTTTCAGCTTCAGCTCTTTATTAGAATCACTAAGCAATGAAATTTCGAAGGTTGTCGGCTTCAAGGCTTCAAGGTTAGATACTTCTATTTTTTCAGATTCGTTTTAACATGATTTTTAACCTCTTTTAACGCTGTTTCTGTTAACGCTCAATTTTCAGCAATTTTCAGGAACGCATCATGAGCGCTAAAT